>JAAAKQ030509016.1:0-66034 GCA_010016005.3 Zanna intricata | reverse complement strand
ATATATATATATATATATATACACACATACACACAAATTCAAAGAAGTTTTTCAGCAAACAAACAAAAATTGCACAGATGTAAAATAGTGTTTCAACTTAACTTTTAAATTACTTAATCTTTTAACACTCCTGCCTTTAACATTTGTTTATTATACATTCCTGAAGCAGTAGAATCTTATAAATTTTTCCCTGGAGATTCTCTCCAAAAAATCCAAAATCAAACCAAATGGATAAATATGAGAATGATAAATGGAATGATAAATATGAGAATGGATAAATATATAAGTTTGAGTACATATAATGACCAGGTGTTAGATATGTGCGAAGACAGACAAAAGCATTTTGATTAGAGATATTTAGCAGAGCTCTACTGATTTCCTTATTAAGACTGCCCCAATTTAAAATTCTCATAGATAATCAACCTCCAGAAATTTGGTGGTAGAACTTGTTCTGGCCTACTATGATATAAGCAAGTGAATGTTAGATTAAATTTTTCTGCCTTTTCAAGCAGTAGATGAAGTTGTTCGACTACTGAATCCAATTTTTTAAAAACTGGTTTAAAGTGATAAATTAATGAATTAGGACACTTCATCTCATTGCTGCCTTTATAGAGAACACAGCACTAACATAAGTATACAGACAGATTCTTGACTCTCTCTTTGTTATCATCTTAGGCATGACCAACAGGTAACATAAAAATTATTGTATTACCATTTCTTTTAATAAATTCATGTGAATGTTATTGGGTAACCAGTCCAAAGCCTTATTAAAATATACAAGTATCCTTAATGCAATTTCACCTTATCAATTAGGTCAGTGATGATAGACTCAAAATTGATACTGATTTTCCTCTCTTAATTCTGTGTTGATCTTTGTTAAAGAAGGTAGTACTGTCTAAATAATGAATAAGTCTAAAGTGATTTTTCAGTAAATTGCAAGTTTTACATTATATTTTGTTTTTATGAAAACTGATTAAAGTATTAGAAATATCTAATACCTCTAAAAGAATTTTGGAATTCTTCATTTGTGCAATTTCATCTTTATAACATTTTAGTTACTAGTTTCACAATTTATCATTTTTATCAAGATTTGAATATATTCAACAATTTTTTGTGTGTAATCTCAATGTTTTTCTTTATCTAAGTTGAGACTTTGATAAAAACATTTATTATTTTACTTGCGATTTCAATTTTTTCATTTTATTTTCTCTTAAAGGTTTGCGTGCATCAACAATTTCTCTTTCTCTGGCCTTCTATTACATTTCTTATTTTGTTTATTCCTGCATACCAGAATGCAGGAGTTAAAATAGATGTTAATGTACTATGAAGTATCTATTTTCTTTGTGTATTCTTTTCAACTAAAGCAGTAAAAATATATTCTCAAGATACTGGTTTTTAATATACCTTTGAAATTAAAAAAAAATCTTAACATAAAGGTACACCAAGAAAGTCACAATCAACTTTTTTGTCAATTCCTAGTGCTAATAACAGCTGTGCTACATAGACAGAAATTCAGCCACAACTTGCTGTTACTTTTGTCTTATTCAATGAATGATATGTTACTTTTAAAATTATGTGCTTGCCTCTTTCATAGATCTAGTTATATTCAGTGGTGGCTTGTAGCTAAAATTAATGACCAAATTAATGTGCTGTTCCAGAAAATTTTTTTCTGGGCCTTTTCAAGGCCTTGGTTAAAGTTTTCTGTAAAATAAAAAAAAACAAAAAAAAAGAATCAAATAGAATACCTGGAAGCAGGATAATAATCTAATTCTACACTTTATCATATTCAAGAATATGGTATAAGGTTTTTAAGAATATTGTGCTGAAAAACTGTATTCGGTGTAACCGAATAAATAATAAAATGTCAATACAGATAATATTTTTTAGTATTAGACAATAATTTGATAAAATGTCTGCTTAAAAACACTATAGTCCAATGGTGCTTTATTTAAACTTCTATGTACACAGAAACAAATACATAATACATTTTACTAATTACTTTCTCTTTTGACCTTCCAGCATGTTTTTGGACAGATTTGGGAATCAAAGAGCCCTTGGTTTTGGCTGTTTTCTGATCACTACTGAAAAAACAACTAAACCACTAAACTAGAAAAGGGAACGAACAAGGAATGTTCCATACACACATAATAATAAAAAAAAACTACCTTCAACCAGCACGCCAGGGTTGGCACTGCGAGAGTGATAGTGCTCTCTCTCCCTTGCAGCCTTGCATGCAGTTTTCTAACTGTGCATGCGTACAACAGCCAAACACCACGTTGCTGGAACTGTGAAATGTGCAGTTCCATACAAAGATTTTTGTATGTTTTTCATAAAGTGAGGGATGGCTGCTGGCATTAAGCTTAAGGATTATATATTGTAAAAATATAAAGAAGGAATTAAAGTAACAAGGACTCATTATATTAAGTGTTATCAATAATATCAAGTGGAAACAGGGAGTGCTGCAGTTCCATAGTGCCTATATGTGAGCCGCCACTGGTTGTATCTGTAACAATATTCACAGTGTAAAAATTACCCATCATCACAGTATTTAAAAAGTTTTATTCTAGCATTTGATCCCTCCATAACATTTATATTTATATCCTCACTTAAGAGCCCATATTTACCTTTAGTTTTTAATAGTCTCTTAGTAAAATCAAATTTTTGTATGAATACTTGTAGAAATGTTTGAGTAGTCTAAACTCTGGCAGTGTCTAAGATGAAATTATTCACATTGATATCTGTTAAACACATTAAAAAATTCTGTATTGATGGTTAACTGCTGCATTTCAGAAACATTTGTGTGCTTGGATATAACATATATTTGAGCTGTAATATAAACTCCATCACTGTCAGTTGAATATTAAGAATATTTTGATTCAGTTATATAATTCTTAAAATTCTGTCTTATCAGTTTCATTCTTTTTAATTATGTGTTTACATGTTATACCATACCTGGGGAAATTTTTGTAAATTTTATGTAAATAGTACAACAAAATAAAACCATTAACATTGAGGTATTACTGTACTTTTTCATTGCTGAATTTTCATTGTTGAATAAAATATGTTGCTTATTCATTTTTTATCTTTTAAAATTCATTCAGAGTCAATTAATATTGTTGTAAATGAAAATGCTGCATTTATTTTAAGTACATGTGAAGGATGTAAATTTTGCACTTTTACATTTTGTTATTTTTAACTGAAGATGTTTTCAAAATTTAATATTTTACTGCAATAATAATTTTTATAATTGGTAATATGTGAATATTACTTATTATGGTTATTTGTCAGCTCTTCTATTATTGTTTATTATTTAAAAAATATCTTTTGATGTTTTTCTAATGTGTATATTTATATTTTTTTGCTATGTACAATTGTATTTTTTGATATGGTGACCGATTATTTTTTCTCCAGTGGTTTACGTATCTAAAAGATTTAAGGAAAAGACTAGCAAATATTTATTATAATCTGTATGGGTGTTTAAAGGTTACTGTCAGGCTTGTTAGTTTGTAACATCAATAAACAGAAAATTTTGAGGTGGCCAAGTTTTGAAAGAAGCCTCTTCACTTGGTAAAGGATAAATCATAATTTTAGGTTTTTTATAATGTGTATATCTCTGCCCACACACCTGTGCTGATTGAAACAAAATGCTGTGGTCATAAAACTTTTGGGGGTTTAATATTATTTTACTCCGTTAAGTGTAACTGAATTCGGTATTTTGCTTTCACTGATGACTCATTCATTTATTCATATCAGGTAGTGAAGCATCCATCTACACTCACGTACAAGTAATATGTAGATGTGAAGAAAAATTAATTTTGAAAAATTCAGCTTTTTAGCGCAACAAAAATTGGTAACATAATCCCTAAATGTTATATATATAGTATACTATAATTTGTACCGAAACTGAAATTTAATGTTTTTAAAAATTAATAATAAAAAAAAAATTAAAATTACTATCTGGTTTTTCTTTGTACTGCATACACAGATAGTAAAATAGATATAATAAATTTCACTTTGACATTTTTAAGAATATTGTGATTAATGTATTCATTTTGACTGTTTTTGTAGTTGCCAGTTATAACAGCCATTATGTAATGAAAAGTGTTTCAACAAATTTACAATTTGTCCATATTTGTTTATGATTTAAAATATGATCAGTGTTATTTTAACTTCTGAATAAAATCTATAAAACTAGACTGACTGATGATGTTTAATAACAGGGAGTGCTAAATGTTATTTGGATCATGAGGTATATAAATTTTATGCTTTATCACTCTTTCAAAAAGATAAATTCCAAATTTCCCAATTGGAATTACATATTTATATTTTATGATCGTTACACGTTTATTGGTAGAAACCAGTATTAAACATTTTTGCTAAAATCTTTAAGAAAAATTTTTATCTGTTTTTAATTGAGGTTTGTTATATTCTTACAGCAGTTGGTAAAATCATCTATTTTTCTTCATTTCGATGGATACTGTTTTAAAAATGCTTATCATCTTAAAAACATTCATACTATGTTAATGTGAATTTATGCAAAATGTTGTGTTTAGGAGTAAGCAAAACGTGTTCTGTCCTTTACATGGTATGTCAAATTTAAATGTTATATTTTGATTCTGTTACAAGGTTTACAATGGCGTTTTAGTTTTGTATCTCATGTCTTTGTTAGATCAAATCATAGTATTTCTGTTAACTGTCATCAAAATAACAAAGCACACAATTGATTTTGAGAAAAAGCAGTGATTAAAAAAAAGTTTTTCTAATGCTAATTTGATGTAGAATTGTGTTCAATCAGCTTTTCAAAGATTTTTGTCTTTACAGGATGATTTTATCTTTTATTTTGAATAGTGATGTGGAAGGAACACCTGTCAGAATCTGAATTTTTATGCAATTGCTTGGATATTTTTTATATCCAAGTTATTGGAAATTATTAAAAATTTCAATTTCATCCAGAATAATTATCATAAATCTTTTGTGGTAGTCTGTTTGCAGTTAGATAAAAACACTTAAGGAATTTTTGTTTTGAAGATTCAGTTCTCTATTGGTTGATTAGTTTTTCTCTTTTTAACTCTTCTGAAACTTAAGATTAATCTTCAGTACTGTTAACTTTTTTACACTTTAATTGAGAAATACAAAGGTTGAACTAATAAACATTATAGAAAGCTCCTGAAAGAAAAAGGAAATTTAATTGACACATCTGAATTACTATCATATTTCTAGATTATGTAACAACTTTGTGGAGCTTTTAATAACAAACTAGGCTTTTATTAGACTTTAGATATGAAAAATATCTACCGTGGATTACATAATTTTTTTATATTTTTTTATCACATTTGAAATGACGTTGATAAATTTTAATGAAAATTGGTTAATGTAAATGACTATCAGCTTTTCAGGTATTTAGTGGGTCAAGTTTATGAGGTGTAAAATAGACATCTAAAATAGAAGATGACTGGAATTTCGTTAATACATGATTAGTAATATAAATAAAGATAGAAGTTGAAATTCCTGTTTGGACTATAATACAAAAACTATTCTTAACCTAAGTCCGTAGTACTGATATTTATTCTATTTGTTATTTTTGGTGAGACACAGAAAAATATTTGATTAAAATGCTTGTTAAATTTGATATACTAATATTTGTAGTCATAAGGATTTATGAAATACAGAAAAGTGTTTCTATAGAGTTATTATGCAGAAGCATTCTTAATAGTTGAGAAACAAGATATGCATGGTCAAAAATTCTCCTGAATGAAGGTTTTACATTTTTGATGGGGGAAAAAATTAAAAGTAATGATTTTTGGTTTCATCTAGGTTTTCAATCTTGGCCATGTCAGTGAGCTAAGAATAATGTTGATGAATTTGGTTTACATGAATTTACGTCTAGTTCTATGATTTTAATATTTAAAGTAGATAATTCTGTTACCATAATTAATGTAGACTTAACATGAACAAACGCGCATACAGACATAACAATATTAACATAATATGTCTGACATAATTATGTCCAATTAATATAATTTTATATACTATTAATACTGCAGAGCTGCTTTCATGTTTTTATTAATATGATTTAACATCTTTTAACTTATATTTTTAAATTTTTTGTTTTACCCTTTTCGAATTTCAATCATAAATGTCCTGAATTTGTAACTGGCCACAAATTAATGAATTAGTTATTACAGTGCAGTATTACTATTTTAATGTAAAAAATATTTTTAAAAAATGACTACAGAGCATATTTCATGCTACTGATACTCATGAAAGTTGTATATTTGCTACCCACATATAATTTTAAAATGTTTTGCTGAAAAGTTCAATTAAAAAAAGTTCATATTATCAGAAAAAATTGAAAAACCAAATTCTGATCATAAATGGTAGCATGGAGTAAACAGATTGCTACAGTGTTTAACTTTATTGATCTATTGGAATCAGTTATTATATTTTGATTTTGTATTTTTACCTATTTAATTTTAGACTGGTATTCCCGTCAGATTGGAATACCCAGGTCTGTTTGAGCTTGCTTTAACTATGATCATGATTTTTATTTATGAATTAATCCAATTCCAATAGTTAAAGTTTAGCTGTATAATTTTTAGTCTTATAATACTGTGAGATAAGTTCAACACTGAGCTTTTATAATTGACAGTTTAATGTACAGGCTTTTCCTGCCATTAATAAAGACTGTTAGTAATATTGTTAACATTTTTTCTGTGTTTTTTACTAATCAGGTTTTACACATAGCTGGTAGGATAACAATGTGTTTGTTTTCTTGTGTTATTGTACTCTTAGAGTTGCCGCTGCAAATTTTGTTAATAATGAAGTTAGTGAGTGTTCCTCGTATTTTGATTCAAATATTCCTTTATCATCTTTATTTAAGATATATGTAACTAAATTAGATTATAGGAGGACAATAAGGGCCGGCTCTACCTGACTGGCATCTTGGCCAGTAGTTTGACCGTTTGTGCCATTCCTGTAGGATTAAAATTCCTGGACTGGCTGGCCCACAGCAGAGCTACTGCCCCATCGAGCTTCACCAAGGAAGAGTCTATTGTTGTGACTTCTACTTTATGTTCTTGTAGATGGAATTGGCTTGGCATATTGTCAACATCACTTTATAGTCCATCAAATAAATTGTTCAAATATGATGATAGAGTGAAATAGAATCAAAACAGTTTGTGACAGATCATGAAAGTTACTGCTCAACAGCTCCTCTGACAGGAAACTCTTCTTGTTGTGTTCTTATAATATAAGTAGTTAATTTTTTAATGTAATTCACACTTACGTTTTTAAATTATTGGTTTTCTTGAATTAATGCTTTATTTCCTTTATTTAGCTACATTTTAATTACTGGTGTTTCTTAAATTTATTAATAAAGCAGTAGAACTTCTGGTTAAATTCATGTAGTACAAAGTAATCAAGTAGAAATGTTTTCCTGTTATATTACATTACTGTTATTTAAAATAATTAATTTCTGTTCTTTGTAACTTGAAAGTATGTTTAACAATTGAATGTTTATCTGGGCGATGATAACACATTAGCATTTTTCGCCCTCAAAAAAAATTAAAAACTGAATGTTTATATATTGTATAGATGAAATTTTTCTTTTTTGTTTTGTTTCTGTAATTGTAAATGATTGTGCAGGTTTTCATTTCTAATTGTTAAAAAATTTGATTGTAGAAATCATGAGGGAAGGTTCTCTTATGTGAACATTTACTGTCATGGTTTTTATTAATTAATTAAGAAAAAAGAAATTAATGTCTTTAATTTTTGTGTTTGTTTCCTATAACCTGAATGGTAAAAATTATTGGTATTAAAATAAGAGCATTATAATGTAGCATGAAATATTATTTTAAGAGCTAAGAATGGTTGTTGCACTGTGTGATTTGATTCTATTTGACAGAGGTTTCTTTTTTAAAAATTTATTAATTTATTGCTAGTTTTTTTATTATTTAATTATATTTTATAAGGTTATTAATATTACACACTGTTACAGCCCCGGTTTTAATCTGTTTCTAATACTCAGCAATGCAGCATGCAGTTGTGTGCAACTCAAAATAAATATGGTTATATGGCTTTGTGTGCAGCGTGTATATGTTGCAGGCACCAAAGAGGTGGGGGCTGCTTCCACCCCCGGGGGTGGTGGGACCAGGGCTCCCCCCCCTACGGCTACCTCTGCTCCCACTAGCCCTACCACTCCCAACGGGACCACTACTTCCGCTACCTCATTAGCTCGCAACCCTCTTCGAGGATCCAAATGTAAACTTAACATTTTGTTATTTGTATTTTGTGTATACTCTTTCTTATTTGTTAATTGTCTGTATTTAAATTGCTAATATATGCTTTTGTGTTCATAGTTTTGGAAGATGTATTATATATTAATTTGTATGTATGTTAATGTTTAGTTATTCTCTCTTTTTTTATTTTTAGAAAATGTTGTTATTCGTAAATTTAAAGAGGCCTACATATTTATAATTTTTCAGTATTTTTTTTTTTATTATTGTTTTATAATTTTTTTCAATTGAAAATATTTCTATTACATTTTTAAAGCTCTCATTTAGAAATGTAATGTCTTTTTTTCTTGTATTTGTTAATAATATTGTTCTATATTAATATGTTTGTCTTATGTATATATTATTATTATGTAGAATGACATTTAAATATATTTCTAATATAGTACATATTTCTAACAATACATATATTACATGTATATGTAATACAAGCATAATATATCTAATATATATATTATGTATTTCTAATGAAATAAACAACTAGAGGATGCTTTTTAGTTAACCATCTAATTTCTTCATTTTTTCTTTTCTTCATAAATTTCTTATACTAATTTGTTGCTTCCATTTTGTTTAGTAATTTTTCTTATCGGTAAATATTAAATAATTTTTATCCTTTGGCAACTGTTATTGTTTTATTTGTGTTCAGCCCATAACCAATAACTCCCTAGAAAGATTTGTCTGTGTTAAATTTATTTACATAATAAAAATTAACATGATAAGTTTTTATAATATTTATTGTTTTCTTCTTACTAAATTTGAAAATAGCTGTCTCAGGTTTTTGTATTAAAAAAAAATTGTTAAAAACTTTTTACAGAATAAATTAAATAGGTTTAAAATTTTTTTTCTTACGATTAATTCACTGAATGAGAATATTGCAATGGAAATTTTGCAGCATTGAAAAATACCAGACCTGATTGGGGATTGGTAGTGTCACAGTGGCATTACCAAAAAAGTTAGTAAATTGAATTTGTGAAAAGGCATTCGTAACGATTCTTAATATTTATATTTTGAAGATACCACTCTCTAATGTTTGTACATTTCTTTGAATAATTATTTGATTTTGTGTTTTACCAATTTTCATAATTAATAAAATATTTATTTGTTGATGTAATTTTAAGGATCCTAGTAGGTAAAGGCCAATTTTAATCACAATTGTAGTATATTACATAGTGTTGTATACCAAAAATATAACTGCATAAACATTAATAATAATCTATAAATCTTAACTATAATACAACAATAATTGTATGATTCAGTCATAATATAAACTCATATGTACACAGTTATACCTACCTGAATATGCATTCATGCACTTATAATGTTAGATAAGAAAAGTGACTGAATCAGACTGTAGAAATACTTTTGGATTTACTATTAGTTAACAATGAATCAGGTTACTTACATAAATTGAAATTCAATATAAGATACTTGATTATAATCTGGCTGTCAGAAGATAATATAACTCATTTTTTTATTATTATTGGTTGGACAAAAAAATTAAATAGGTCTTCAATGAACGGTTCACCTCTACTTCAACAAGATAATCCATTAAGTTATTTAAGTAGATCCCTTATTGATGGCATTCTAGATGTGATATGAAGCCAAATGTGCTGGTAGGTAACCATAAAGAGTTAATGGATTACATTAATTGAAATTGTCAAAGAATTAAAATCTCAGAAAATATTATGTATTTATATATTCATCATAAAATTGAACCTGAGTTACTGAAACATACTTCAATCTAGACCTTGCTAGAGATAATTTAATTTGAGGGCTATCCTTTTGATCGATCCCAGATGAAAATATGTTTTTAATCATTTATAATTATCATAACTGATGCAATTGCTCCCTTATTGTAACTTGAGCTAACAGGAAAGCTGATTTAATCCTCTGTTTCACTTTTTATATTTTAAATCTAGTTATTAATAATATGTTGTACGTATTATTAACTTATAAATAATAGTACCTTAATAAATCATTTAAATTTCATTATAGTAATGTATTGCTGGGTTTACTTTGGATAGTTTTTAAAAGTTTTGTGGTCATTAGTGTAATTACATAGAAAACAAATTGAAAATACTGAGAAACATCATCAGTAGAGATTAGAAATAAAAGGAGACTGATAATGAGCTATTGCCCTGTAAAGTTAAGAAGAAATTTATTAGAGAAATAGTATTAAAACCTTAGATTGCATTCTGTTATTTGAGAGAGACTCAACAAAGTTAATTATAAAACAATCAAAACATTTCCCTCTACTTAACTAACAAAATTTTTTGTTTCTAGTAGGAAGGCAACCTAAAACCAAATGTCAAATATCACTATTTGGGGATTCATGCATATTGAACAAATTTTTGTATCACAAATTAAAAGGCTGCCTTTTCTTGACAGTGAAACTGTCGGTATGCTAATCCTGAGTTCCTTTTGTAGTCAGTCTCACAACAACCTGCTGGTGAGACCAAATGATTTTTATCAAATTGTGTAAAAGATTTCTGTCTTTTAAATTAATCTTGACAAGTAAGTTGCATCTTATTTATTGCATTATTTGTATACCTAACCCAGCAATTCTTGCATTTCTGGAAACATTTTTCATAGTCCTTTTTTTGAATTACTACTATTTTGTTGTCATATTCATCATTATGTATGTCCTCTCAACTGTCATATCAGGACCCTTTCAGTGGCATCTTCAGCTTGGTTGAATGACCTGAAATCACAAGGAGGCTTGTCTGGTGTGAAAAGACTGACAAATGTGAGGAATTCCATGCTTGATGAAGAAATCCTGAATTAGATCTGATAAATGCAACTTGACCTGAAAATTGAACTTGTGTGCTTTCTCTGACGGTTTTGGTTTCTTTTGCTGAACTGAATCGCAAAGACAGCACAGAATCTCAAGATTGATGTTTTGGTTTTCTGATGTGTATTCATTGAAAAATAAAGTAAAGTTGGCATCAAATTCTTTTGCCCCTTGCTTGTCATGTTTTCTTCGGCTTTAGGGATGATTTTGATTTCCACTGTGATGACTGAGTCTTAGTTTGTGAGTCTTACCAGTTTATCACCAGTACCGTGATATTGAAGAAGTTATTTTCACTACTAGTAGACTCCAGCAAGTCCTCTGCCATATTAAGACAAACCTCTTTCTGTTTAAGCAAAAGCGGCTTTGTCACAGATTTTGTAGCTACTCATTCATTGCCTTCCAAATCATCTGTTAAAATCATTTTTATATAACCATTGTTATCCTAATATAATTTGTAATTTTTTGTTCACTTAGCCAACAGTTTTCCATTTTCAAACTAGTCATTTGGATTTCCTTATTGCCTGATTGCTTGATTGCCTACTTGCGTGTTGGTCACTCAACTAAGTTAGGCCATTTTGAAAATTTGTATACATTTTAATTTATATAACCCCTCTCATAGCTTTGTTCCTGAAAGTTTTTTTTTTGTTTTGGATATCACCAAATTTTTTTCAGAATTCAGTGCAGTAACACTGTACTACGTGTTCAATCTCTATCCATAAAATAAATGTACCCCTCACATTCAAATACTTTAGAGAAACAAAATGTGATTGGTTATTTTTAAACTGACAGTATACAGATAGGTTTAGGGAGTAAGCTGTCTGAAAAGAGTGTGCTAAAAGTAAATTTGATTTGTTTCCTTTATAAACACTGTGCAAATTTTTATTTGTTGCTTGGTTCAGCATGATCCCCGAAAATTGAACTGGTTTTAGTCATCACAAATATTATATTGTTTATTGGTACCTATTCATGATGCATTGCATTTACAATAATAAATTTATAAAATTAATATGTTATTTCCACAGAATACTCTGCAAGTTCTGTTGACATTCTTATTTGATGCAATTTAGTTTTCATTTCTTCTTATAAATTATTAGATATTCATAGTATTTACTTTTTTCATTGACTGTTTATGTCAAAAAGGTGACTGTGATAGGCAATAAAAACCTTTCCTTCATTGTTATTGTATTGTAATTTCAGAGTCCATCTTAAATTTTTAAATATCTGAAATTAAGATCACCCGACAATAAAAATATGAAAAAGTGTATTACAGTTCATATCTGTTTTTAGTTATTTTAAAATGTGTGGGCAGTAATAAAGGTATTTTAGTAAAAAAGTTAACTGTTCATATGCTGATAGAAAAATATTTTTCTCTGTGCTTATATATTGCATTCTTTGTGAATAGTGTAGTATTTCTGTTTGTTATTAGTTTGCAAATTTTTCATTTTCATTGTTTATCAAATAATGTTTTTTTGGACTGCAAAAGACACCCTTTCTGAATATGCAATTATTAGTATTAAAAAAAAAATATTGTTAATAGATTTTTTAGGCTGAATTTTTTTGATACTTTGTAGTTGGATTATTAATGATTGCTTTTGTTATAACTTTCAGATTATTTAACATATTTCTTCTTGTATTTAAAAGGGTGGTGACTACTGTTCAAAGTTAATAGCCTGTTTTTTCATAAGATAATTATTAGGATGGAGGTCATGGAATTTTTAAAATTATTATCTTATTATTTTCTGTTGTTGATCTAATGTAATTAAATATTCCTAGGTATTTGTAAAAATAAGTTTATTTACCTAAAATGGTAATGTATAATTAATTGCCCAGTCTTGAAATACCGATGTGCTCTCATAAAGAAATAAATTGAAAACTGTAATTTTTCTTAATCTTCATTTCATATAAAAACTTTTTTCAGTGGTAAGTCAAAACTTCTAGAAATAATGCTGTGTAAAAGTACTTTGTGTATAAGATGGCGTAACATCAGTAATATAAAATATATAATGTATATTCATAGATGTTACGTAAACACAGAATTATAGCATTTTATTTTTTCCAGTACATCTACTAGCCCAAAAAATTAAGATATTGTTTTTGAACGGTGTGATTTAACTGTGCTGATAAGTATGCAATCACATTTTGATAAAACAAATTTACAGGAAGGTGGACTCAGTGAATTGTGAAAATGTTTGTTAACTTTTACTCCCCAACTACTAGCCAGGAATACTCCTCACCTGTTCTACTTCTTCTACTTTAAGGAAAAATTGTATATTTATATATAGGTTTCCATTATGAGTCTGAACACATATGTTTATTAAACCTTTTTATTTTTTTAGTTTTCTTTTTTGTACTACGTATGAATTACAGTTGGTAAAGGAATAATTTTTTTTTTTTAAATAAAAGATGCTTAAAAAAAATTATATTTTCATCAATATTTTAATTTATGCAAGAAATCATCAAAACTGTGATTATTTTTAATGTATCTACATTTGTCCCTTTTTGCTTCAAGCATTTACACTAGTATATACTGTACAGTTTTTTATCAGCTTTAATGATAAGATATCAATACAAGATTCATCTTTTGCCTGAACACACTTTATGTTGGGTCTTTATGAACATTTCATGTTTTCTCATTTGCCTTAACATGTAAATTATACTGTTACTGTAAGATATATATCAGAACTATTAGAGTATTATTAGAAAGGTAAATGAAAATAGAAAACTATTTTAAAGGAAGTGAGATGCTTGAATTGTCATCTTTTAAGTAATTTTTCAAATAGTTTGTAGATTTGATATATTATTGTGATAGGCAATTCAAATATCCTAAATCTCATAAAAATAACTTCAATCTTATTCTATGAATCTATATGAATCTAAAACAATTCTGGTAACATTATATTTACACACACATATACACACACACACACACACATATGCATGTGCGTGCACGCACGCATGCGCACACACAAACACACACAATTCAGTTAACCTTTTTTTCTATAATGTTCTGATAATTTTTAGTATTTATGTTTCTTCTAATTTGGCTGTTACTGAAATATTTTTAACACAGATGTTTTTAATTGTTGATATTTTTGAATTTGAATTGTGATGGTAAATGTGTTAAAATTATTGAATTATAATTTTCATATTTTATTCAGACATACTTTATAAGAAAATTAAACTTATTGATAAAATAATAATTAAAGGTAATTTATTTTAAAAGCTAAAGGAAATAATTATACTGAATATATTGGGAGGGGGAAAGAAATTAATGTTTTTTTTTTTTATGTTTTATTGGTTTTGATGGTTTGTTTTATAAATTTTGGTGATCAGCTCATAAAACAATGTTTAATAAAATTGTTTGAAATATGTTGTTTTCTCCTTTACGTAAACCTGCAACGTACTATATTGTTTTTTAAATTAAAACTACTTTAACAGTCAGTTTTATGTAAACATCTTTTTCTTTAATTAATCTAAATGTTATTTTGTATGCAGTTATTTTTTTAATTTTAATGATTGAGCTGCATATTTTTTAGAACCGAGAATGTATAATCCCTTTCGCTTATAAGTATCTTTTACTGATGCAAATAATTGTTCATTCATTTTAAGTAAACTGGTTATGATGAGTTTATATAACAGCCTCTTCTTGTTCATTAGGTTTCATAAGCTAACATTTTCATTTTTGTAAAAATAATTTACTTACTTATAAATGTTTTCGTAAATTATGAATGTTGACCCTATCAAATAAGTTTATTACGTTACATTGCATTCCATGTTTTTTTTTTAGCATAAGCTTGCAAAATGTTACTTTTATGTTGTGCTTGATCGTGTAGAGGTGCTATATTACATGATGATTAAATAGAGGTTTATTAATTGGTCTAATCTTGTGTCGATGGTGGTAACAGTTCTATCCAAGAGATCGATTGGAAATCTTAAAAATTTTAATAATTGTTTTGAGTTTTTTTTAAACTCATTTTGTTTTATAATCTGAAAGAACTGAAATATTTATTTGAATGAAAATGTTTAAATAAAATTAGCTTAAAATAGGGAAGTACATTTCGATAAACTTCTCGACTACTTTAGCAATCGGGTGACCAATAGAGGATAAAATTTTAAAGATATATTTAATTTTTTTATTTTTCATTATTTACATTGTATAAATTTTAACATTATATAGATTGCTCCCAGCAGCAGTCTCCACAGCTTATTTTAGAGTTCAAACTAGTTCAGACACAGGTAAAACTTTTATAATATTATTGTAAAATAAAGTGTACTGTAGTCTATTTAAAAAAATCTGAAGTTGTTGTAAATATAAAAGTTTTATCTTTCAACTTAATAGATAGAAGAAAAATTTTTATTAGGAATTTTAATTCAAGTTTGAATGATTTTTTTTTTTTTAATAAAATTTTTGTTAGGAATAAAACTTTCTTTTAATTAAAAAGTATTGGAATAAAAAAAGCAAAAACCATTATTGTTAAGTATGAATTTAAGAACATAATTGGTTTGGTTTTTTATTATCTTGGTTAAGGTAATTTTTCCTTGAATTGCATGCTATTTCTGTTACTTCTAAAAGAGTTATCATTTTATTAAACATTTTTAGTTGATAATTTTCTCTTTTATAATAAAATAATATTTTCTTTGGTGATTGTTGGTATTTTTGTTTATTCTTAAAACTATTTTACTTTTGTGCTGTTTATTTTGTTATATTCTGTGTAGTTTTTAAATCATTAATTAAGTAAGTACTGCAGATATTGATCAACAATTATTTTAATATCTTTTTTTTTTATAAAAATAGTCTTGATAAATTGGTGAATCCTTTAATTTTTTATTTATTTATTATTATTATTGGGTCTTAAGTCAGATGAATAAGTTGGATGAACTAATTTGGTAATTGATATTTTGCCAAAAGCTCTTTCATGATGAATACATTATGGCTTGGTGAATAGTTGTGATGGTCTAGTTATTACATCCCAGTTCAGACCTTTTCCTATGAACAGAATTTTCTCTTTTAGTATCATTAATCTTCTAATTGACAATAAATTTTAGACTTAATTGTATGTCAGATTTCTCACTCTTCATATTTGTGTGTAATTTTTGTTTTTTTTGCCGACCTCCGTAGCCGAGTGGTAGCATCTTGGCTTTTCATGCGGAGGTCCTGGGTTCGAATCCCGGTCAGGCATGGCATTTTTCACATACGCTACAATTCATTCATCTCATCCTCTGAAGATATAACCTTAACCTTGGTTACGGAGGTGAAAGAAAAAAAAAGTTTTTGGCTGCCCACTTCCAGGGTCATTGTACATATCTTCTCGCCCATTTTGAATATCAGACATTTAACTTTTTGTAAACATCCATATCATATCCCATTTCAACAGTTTCATCTTAGGTGCTGTTTTGTTGATTTTCACACAAAATTTTTGTTAGCATGCTACTCTGAATTTTGACACATATTTTTACACTAAAATTTATGAACAGATTGTTTTTGAGAATAACATATTACCCATGCTATGGCTGTATTGACTTGAGATTTGCGCACATTAGTTAAAATATATACAACTCAACTTATCATGTGATTACAACCAAATCATATAACTTAGACTGCAGTATGCAGCTGTTCCAGGATTTAAATCAGTAGTGCTCTCTCTCTCTCTCTCTCTCACTCCCCCCTCTCTCCCTCTATGTGCGTCAAAAAAAAAATCTGCTGCTGTATAATAATAAACTAACAATAGGTGAATAATGTGGAAAAAACAATATTAGGGTGCATTACTTCATTTGTTAAATATAGTAGCAGAAGTGTTTGTTTTAAGTTAGAATTAACTCTCTTTTTAATTAATGTTGCATAGATTTCTCAGCATAAATTTTTTTTTAGGAAGTTTCTGTCACCTTATTATTAAAGATAACTGAGCAAGTTTTCTGTGTAATATAAGGCACCACCAGAACCAATAATGAGTTTCTGCATAAGAGGTTGGTCAGTTGCTATTTGTTCACCCACCCTAGAAACAAGTGATACAATTCCTGTCACTAAATACTTCATGGCTGGCAAAATTTTTATTTTCATTTAATCATTTACTTATATTATAATCGCTTATACTTATTTGTATCAATATATACCACTTTATGTAATACTTGTAAAATCTCTGGTGTAAATTTGCTGTAGCTTTCTGTATTTTGATTGTTATATAATATGGTAAGATTTTTTTTGCCAGTTGTTTTGTAAAGTTGATTATGGATTTCCAAATGGTATCAATTTATTACTAAGTGAGTTATTAGTATTCAAAACTCATAAATATTCAGATATTTTACTCAATAATTTTAGTAAAGTTTTGTGGTAAATCCATTTTAAAATTTTGTATAGTATCTTGATCCACTTATTGAATCATAAAAAAATACATTTTACATTATATAGATTACTCCCAGTGGCAGTCTCCACAGCTTATTTTAGAGTTAAAACTAGTTCAGACACAGGTAAATCTTTTATAACTTTACTGTAAAATAAAATGTACTGTAGTCTACTTAAAAAAATCTGAAGTACATTTATGTTGTGGATATAAAAATTTTAACTTTCCACTTAATAGAGTCTAGAACAGTTTTTATTAGTAATCTTAATTCAAGATTGAATGATTTTTTTTAATAAAATTTGTGTTATTAATTGAAATCATGGCTTTGTAAATGAAAACTTCACTTACATATTTATATTTCAAATTTTAATATAAAAAAAGATCACTTTACTTTTGATTTTACATTCTCAAATAAAAAAAATTTGAAAAATTACCTACCATCTCATTTTTTTAAGTCAAGTTAAATAAGACATTTTTTCAAAAGAAATAAATAAGCCATTTCCTTTTAAAGAGTTATTACTTTGGATTACTAGTAATGCAGGTGTATGTGTATGTAATTAGATATTTTCTGATAATATGAATACAATATTTTTAAAACTGAAAAATTATTTCCTTTTTTTTGTAAGCATATTTCTAATTTTATCTTACATGTTAGTCATCATGTCTTTTCTATTGTTATGGAAGATTTTTTATGTAATCAGAAAGCGATTGCACTGTATAATTTATACATTTTTCTGACTGTTACTATATACTGTAAGTAATTCATTAATGGCTCATCTGATCATTATGAAATTTTCCACACAGCATTATCCTTTCAGATAGCTTCGTAACTTTTAAATACTAATCAAATTCATATTGTATTTACTAGTTTAATGGAAAATATTAGTACATATTAGATATATTTTTCTCTGTAACCATTGCTAAACATTTTTAATTGGTATTACTTCATACTAACTAATGTAAACGATTAAGTGCTCAATTTTATGAACCGGGATTGAAGATTGATAGCAAGTGATAGCTGGATTGTTTTTTTGCAACAAAAATATTATTTATTTACTTTCCAATTAATGCATAGGATGAGATGAATGAATTGTAACGTGTGTGAGAAATGCCGTGCATGACTTGGATTCGAACCCGGGACTGGGATGGAAGGCCGAGACGCTACCACTCGCGCCACAGAGGCCGGCCATATATTATTCTTTGGTGTAAGTTCAGTCTTTCTGAACTTTTGTCATGAATTTACAGATCTCTACAGCAGTGTTTCTCATTCAATATATATTTTTGTTTTATCTTTGATAACCATGCTTATAGCCATGAACCAGATGTATTCGTCAAGGAAGCTTTCCCAGCTTTGATTAAATTTGCTGATTTTTAAGGATACATTTTATTAAATCTAATTTTTTCTTTATAATTTTGTTCTTTCTTCACATGATTTTCAATTCCAAGATATTAATCCTGATATCTTTAAATGTATTGGGATCATCAGTCGATGTAAAACGTTTTCTTTTTATTTTTGATTTGTGTTTTTAAGAAAATATTAAAGGATTCTTATGTAATAAGTTTATAAGTGTATTTTCAGTTATGAAAACTGAAACTAACCTAATGTGTCAAAACTTGTTTGTTTTATAATGCTACAATTTTTTAGTTATTAAGCTTCTGTAATTATTTTTTTAGCAATTGTAATTTAACTAAAGGAGAAAGTATTTTGATTATAAAAAATATTGTTAAATTATGCTGAACTGTTTTGTATTGAGATTAAAATTATGAGATCATATCTTCCTTGATTTGAAGTGAATATATTTTTTAAAATTGTATTTTAAAAAGATACATAAAAGATTTAATTCGTTAGAAATGCTTGTAAAATGATAACTCTTCCTATGTCAGTGTATGTTTTATGCATTAAAGCTTGTTTTGCATTGTGTGTAGAATTAATATAAACATAAAATCTTAAATATCTATTAAAAAATGCATTTCCTTCATTTTCTGTTCTGAATATATTATTATTATTATGTAATTTGTTAGGCAAATATAAACTGCATTTTGTTTTTAAGAAAGCATGACTTATGTTATTTTGTTTCATTTGTTATGTTTTTAATTTTGATTTATTATTATTAAATAATGTTTTTTTTAATGCTGTGGTTTAGCATGTAAGATAATATTTTTATATTGTTCAAGACAAAAGTTAAAATATGAATAATTTTATGTGCTGAGTAAAAATTATAGTTACGGTATGAAGTGAAACATATCATACTATTTTAAACAAAGTAATATCCAATGTAAGACAGTATTTTATTTTGTTGAATACAATGGTTAAAATTAAAATGTTGAGTAAAAATTAGAGTTATGGTATGAAATGAAACATATATTAAACTGTTATAAACAAAATAATATTTGATACCTCCTCTAGTTAAGTTATTCGTTTGTATCATTAACACTGTTCACTAGCTTCACTTTATTTTCAATAATTTATGTATGCACGTGAGGGGGATTAAGATTTATAGGATGTTATTCTAAACAAAATATTATTTGCTACCTCCTCTAGTTAAGTTATTCGTTTGTATAATTAACACTTTTCAATAGCTTCACCTTATTTTCAATGATTTATGCGTGCATGTGAGGGGGGATTAAGATTTATAGGATGTTATTCTTTAGTCAACTTAGTTACAATTGATTTATTGATTCATAATTGTTCTGTAAATGGCAGCAGATGCTAACATTTACGGTTCAAGTTTGAATTAGTTTTTACTTAGTTGATAGAAGAACCACATTAAAAAATCTTTTTTTTTGTAAGTAAGCTGGATCACTGAAAAGTGCTAGTACTAAAAAAAAATCTAATAACTGAAAGTAAATCATTTATTATTTTATTTAAAATTTAATGTAATAAAAAGCTCCAGGATACTTTGTAAATAATTATTAATTAAAGAGAAAAAATTCACTCACACACACACACGTCCACACATTTGTTCAATACTAGTTCACTATACAGATATGCTTAAATGCCAAAGTGAAGCTCATTATTCCATGCTGTGGTCTTTACCGGGGTATTGATATTCTTTTCTGCCCATTATATTTTAATATTCCTTTCTTTTCACTCTTAAATTTTTATACAGATGTGCTTGGTTTCACATAAATTTAATGGAGTTTGAATGGTTTACATGATTTTTGTATAATTATTTTTTATTAAATAAATATTATTGTAACATATGTATTTGTTATTCAAGTTACTTATTCAGTTTTGAGATTGATTTCAACTTAATATTATAGTTAAAAAAAAAAAAAAAATTGTAAATTGTAACAGAATATTTTAAAAGAAAACAGATTAGTAAACATTATTATCATATTTTTTTTATGCGTTAGTCAGTTTTAAGTATTATTACTTCAAAAAACTTGATGTTTCAGTTAATTTTCGTCTAGACAAAAAAAGATTTGAAATTTTACAAATAATTACCTGATATTTAGATGAAACTAAAAATTTGGTTTTAAGTCGGTAGTAAACTGCTTTTTTGCTCGAAGCACCAAATAATAACAAAGTCCAATTTTTCAACTCTTCAGAATTGTAAATAGATGTTAAGGATATTTACTACAGTTCAGTTACACTGGAACTGAGTCTTGCTAATGTGACTTATTGCCATTAACAATTTCAGAGGAGCTGGGAAGAGGAGTTATACAGTTTACAATTGAAAAATTGGTGTCTAGTGTTATATTTGTTAAGTTCATTTTACTGTGTATGTGTCTACTACTTTTTTCCTTTTGTTCTGATGTAATGAGGTTGTGATTTTTGTACTGCTACATATTATTTTCCATGTTGTGTTGAATGTCACTGAGATTTATCATTAATAAAAATAGAATACATGCACAAAGATATTTACTGCAACATGGATACAGATTATGTACACAAACATTCGGCGCATTGGAATAATATAAATTATGTAATTCAATAAATTTGGCAAATAACTGGTACATTGTGACTCCAAGAGTTTACTTATTTGTTAAAAGTTTAAATTTTACATTTTGAGTTTTCTGCAGTTATTGATTTTATCATACCAGCTTTAAATACCATATAATTCTTATGTGAAATTAAAAGATCTTATGATAGTTTGATATTTACTTCATCTTTTCCCTGCCCGTGCAGGTGTTAGCTGATGTAACATCATGCAACTACAATCGTTCTCTTATTTTTGGATTCAGCAGCCTATTGGTAAACAGACTTAAAGTGAATCCACTCTCAGTCACTTTCTACATTATTTGTTGCATCATTAATACTATAGGGAATATTTCTATTCCTATAATAGATTGTTATGGACATTGAATTTGTTCGTATATCTCAACAGATTCTTCCAGTATATGTTTGTGAACAAAGACTCCAAATCGCCATATTGCACTACACTGGGCCCTAATATTTAGTGCTGAGGGCTGAATCTGCAAAGAAACTTCTGTATTGTATTGTTTTTATTAATATTACATAATGAATCTTTTTGAATTGGTGATCGGTGTTAACAGGAATAACTTGCTAATTACAATCTAATGTTATAAAACTATGTTTATAATTAAAAAATATGTTAACTAATTATATAAAATGTTTATCACATGTACTCTAATTGTATTTAATTAGTTTAATACAACAGCTATAGAAATGACAAACAATAATGATCTTTTAGCAAGTGGCAATTTGTCCGTATGCTAAAGAACGAATTATGTGGTTTTGCCAAAAGAGTCTTTCAATGAAACAATTCAAAATAGGTTGTAGAAATTTAATTTATTTTAAATATTTAATCTTTTTCTGTCATTAATAACTTTACACAGGATAAAAAAAATAAGGTGTTTGTTAAAGGTATGTCTAATTAAATAGAGGTATAATTAATGTCTAATTAAATAAATACTGATTGAGTTTTTAGATTTAAAAAAAAAAAAAAAAAAAAAAAAAAAAAAAAAAGAAACAGATTTAAGTATGGGTTTAAAATTATTTGTGGAAGAATATAATTTTGGAAATTTTTACTTAAGTGAAATATACATTTTTTTTTTATAAGTTAAAAAATTTCAATTTTAGATTGTCTCAAACTAAGTTTAGGAATTCTACCTGGGCCAGAAAAACTTTCTTCTTGCCTCACCTGTCAGTCTACATTACTTGCAATTCATTGTTTACTGCAGTTAAGGAATGAGTACTGTCCAGTAACATATTTATAATTAAATATTTTAGTTATATGTTTATTATTTACATTTATAATGTAAATAATTTTCTATCCTAATTTAATAAAGAAATAGAAGAACAAAAAAAGCTTTTTGTCCCGTGTCGATCAGTCTGTATTTAATTCTACAGCAGGTACTTAATATATTATTGAATTTCTGGTCTGATAGCTAATAGAGTTACAAGTAGTTCTTGAAAAATTAAAAATTCATCAAATGACAAGGACAAATGCTGATTGATTTGTTCACTTTCTAGATTAGAGTACGTGTTATGTTTGTAAGTATAGATGATTTTCATATTTTAATTGAAACAACCTGTAAATTGTACTAATACAGATCGGCAGTCAACCTTTCTGTTCCAGATAGGCTGCATCAGATAAGCTTAATCAAACATACAACTGAAGTTTTTTGGATTATATTTTAAAGTTGGGTTTTTAAACTATATTTTTCTTTATTATAGATTGAAACTATGTTCTGTTATGTGGAAATTGAATGATTTAGCTCTGTTAACTCTGATGACTTAAACATTAGTTCCCATTTTTGTTTTATAACTGATTTTGTTACTTAACAAAGGTAATCTGTGACACATTTTTCAAAGGAAATCGCAAATGAATTTATGATCTTACTTTTCTCTTATTACGTCCTTTATAATCTTCAGAATAAAAATAATCTCAAATGATAATTTATATTCCAGGAAGAAGAATATTATAATTAACTTGGTTATGAAATTGATTTCTTTTAAAGTGTTACAAAACTTCATTTTGAACTATGATTATATTTTCAAAGCATTCAGAGGAGTTGGTATGAATTAACATAATATTTTTAAATAAGTCGTACATCTTGAAAAATATTCTCTAATTTGGTAGCACCTTTGAGGCAGAAATCATCTTGATGGCATTTTTTATTGTTGTTGTCATTAGGTAGAGTCTGTTAAATTTGAGGAAGAATTTGAAGGCCAGTTTTACTGATGGGCATTTCAGACATTAATACAATGTTTTTGCGTAAATGTCAAATATGAAATGGTTTCTCAGGCTAAATCTATGGCTCTGATAATTAAGTAGTCACTACATCAGACTGAACCAATGAGGCAGTGGATATAATCCCCATACTACTTATTTTGGTAGAAAGGATCAAGGATAGTTAGAGGAAGAATTGAGAAAAGGAGAGATCAAATTATAGAGAGTATCATAGTAGATTGATGGATAATTGTCTTCCCCTTGGCTAAGACAATAAATAGTTAAGTGATCTTTTAGTTAACTTGGAAATATACGTTTTCCATTATCTCAAACTTTTCTTTGAATTTTCTTACATGTTTGTATTAGTTAAGAAGTTTTCATGTAGTTTCAATTACCACATCAGATTACTGGTATATGCACACATCACTTAGCAGAATATAAAAAACAAACATGGTATTATTAATTTTGAGGGAAATTTTATAATTTTTTATTAAGTTCATGAGGTCTAGTTATAAATTCACAAGTTGTAATTTTTAGTTTCTTTTTTCTTTCTGTAATTAGAAAAATTAGTTAAAGTGAGTTTCTGTGAGTTATTATCATTTGTATTGTGGGAATATATCTTCCAATTATTCTGATACCCGCTTCTTTAACATTTATGAATTATTTACCTGTATATTACTCGTTCTCCTTACTCTACTATTTTAACTGTTTAAACATTTAACTGCTCCTTAATATCTCTCATTTCAACCTCTCTGATTTTGTCACTCCTCATTCTATCTCTTAGAAACCTGTAGTTTTGTTATGAAAAATGCATCATTCAGCCAGAGAGGAATAAAAAGAGGGAAGACTGAAGTCAGGTGGATTGAGATAGTTGTAGGAATTGAACTGAGGCAATCCCTATGATATAATAGGGTGATCGGGAAGGGAGAGGGAAGAAAAAAAAACGTTCTGTCCATGTAATAAATATCTACTCGCTTTCAAATTTGTAAAGTCTTTTTTTTAAATCGCCCTAAATTATTTCTTACAGTAAAAATCCAATTTGCATTGCATGTGATTAATATTAACAGTTTTTGATTGGTTTTCAGTCTGTAATTACTGTCAAACTTGAATTATATTGATGTCTGTGTCTTGGATGGATGTTCTTTTATTATAAGCACCATAAGTTTCACCGATCAGCGTTCAGTTCAATCCATTATTTCTTTATGTCGTTAATTTATCTTTTTAAGATTTACCATTCCCTTTGACATCTTTTCTTCTGTAAGTATTTTGTTTGGTTGAAAACAATGTTGAAGCTGATGCATGCAAGTTGTTTTTGTTGACTATTGTTTGTTTTCTAAGGCTGCTGAAATAAATTTTGTTGTTATTGAAATCTTTTGTTGTGAAGCAATTTTACTGATTTGCATTTTAAACTTAAGAAAACAGCACAAAATTATTTTGTTTCATTTACGATCTACCACACTGGAATGTGGAAAATGTTTTATAAAGAGTTTGAATAATTTCTACAAAGGTTTGATTTGCTGAAAATTATTCTTAAGGTGCAGTCTATGCAGCCATAAATTTACATTTCCTCCTAATAAAATTTCTTTATTCCATTATAGTGACTGCACAATTAACCTGATCGGCTGAAATAGGGTATGCCAGGTATCTTACCTGGCATTAACCAATAGATATTTCTATGTAGATAGATACTTCTATAACAATTATAAAAAATACATTAAAAAATTTTTTTTTTAATATTATTATCTGTTAAACATATAGAATTAAATGATTGAATACTTGTAAAAATAGCATATATTTTTTAATATTTAATTGAATATTGTAAAATGTAGCAGTAACCCATTTTTCTTTTTTATTTAAAGTTGCTTGTATCTGTCTATTTTATTCAGCTGTAAACTAACATGCTGATTGAGTTTAGATCACGTGTATCGTTAATTTATAATAATTAAAAGTATAACAATAATTAGCAGTTTATATTATATACAATATGTTATTGAAAAAAGGACCATATTTTATTTATTCTGGTTTTTTTTCTGTTAATGTCATTATTTGATTGTGAATTCATTAAATATACATTAGTATAGGTAATCTCATAATTATTTACTTGAAAATTTATCATCTGAAGAACGTATAATTCCTCAGATAGATTTATTTAAAATTGTGGTGCAGGATAATTAAAGATCACATAGTTTAAAGGGGTAATGGTTATATTTCTATAATTAATTAGGGACCATCGTTACAGTTTTGTACAAATTGTCCTGCAATTTTTTGAATTTCTCTTTTCACTTCCAACTTCTTTTAAGAATCATGAAAGTGGGTTAATTTTGAATACTATATTTTTATTACAAGAAATCCTTTATTCTGTCTTGTTTATTGTGTACACCGTGGGTGTGCAAATGGATCAGATCAAACATGGTGTTTAAATATCCATTTTTGTTTGTTTTTTTTTTTTATTACTAAACCTAAAGGTCAGAATTATAATGATTATCAACTAGCAGCATGCATTCAGTCCATACTAAATGTAATGTAATGATTTTCTACAATGTAGTATCGACCATTGATTTCATCTGATACTTAAATTTCCAGAATAGTATTTGATAAGATCTTTAGGTGTTACAGAACCATCAATTTTTAGGGGATGTATTTATACCGCACTACTTAGGACCCCTTTATTTCTTAAATCAGGATTTATCAGTTTTAAAATTGAATATTTTGTTTCTGGTTTGGATGATTATTTGCTTTGGATTCTTTTTTTTGATTTCTTTAATTTAAATTATACATCTAATATTTTTTGTAATGAAATTTTAATTGAGATAGAAGAAGTTTTTAATTGATGGTGATAGTTAAAATTTTTTGGGTTTGTATTATACTTATTAAAAGATGGTCTTCATTTTTTGAGATATCAGCATATAAATTTCCAAATGTTTTATCGATACAGTAGTCCATTGTACTTAACTGTAGGGTGGTAGCAAAAATACCAGTAAATAACTTGTGAAATGAAAAGCATCATTTGGGTCTTACTACCCCTATTAATGAGATAGATCTAAGTAAATTTTTTTATTTATTTAAATTTTATGAAGTCTGTAGGTGTGTGCTAAGATAGCAATTATAATAAAAGAAAAATTTTTATGCAGCTATCAATTAATTATTGCCGTTGTAAAACAATAATATTGGTGATAAAAGAGCAGGAATAGAAGAGTGAAGACACAAAGTTATATTCTGATGACTGATTTTTCTCCTGCATTCAGGGTATTGATTTATTTAAATGAATGACTTTTTTGTGAATAAATACTAAATAGACATAATTACAGATTATATAATAAACTTTTTTTTCTTTTTTTTTTTTAAACCTCCAAACCACAGTTAAGTATTACATGAGAGGATGAAGATGAATGTTGTGTAGCGTGTGTGAAAATGCCATGCCTGACCAGGATTCGAACCCAGGACCTCCGGATGAAAGGCCGAACGCTACTGCTCGCGCCATGGAGGCCGGCAATATATAATAAATTACAGCTTATAAAACACACTTAAGAATTCTGAATAGTTTGGTTTAATTAATCATAAATTGATAACCAATTTTTTATTTCATTTAAATATGATTAGTAAAAGAAGTGTTATTGTCTGCTCAACTTTGTTAAAAAATATTGTATGTGAATCTGTAAAAGTTGTACATTATGATTTTTATATTTATTTTTTCCCCTTACAAATAATCAAAACACACCTGAGATGACAATTATTGATGTGCACCGTTTTTACTACTACTTATATACTGCAAGTAAACTGTGAATAAAAAAAAAAAAACGATTACTGCTTCTTATGTTAATTTTATTAATACCCTTTGCATTGGTCTATTTAATATCTGAATTTAATGTATAACAACTTTTTTTGTTGCTCAATCTGTTTTCCGGCCTAGTATTTTCTCATTGGTGTAGTCCAGTTTTTTTTAAACAGTTATTACAAGATGACTGAATTTTTTTTTAAATTAGTAATTTTCAATAGTTCACCTTACTGTCCATAACATATTGAATTATTGAAGCTATGTTGCACAAAGTTTAGCATTAAGTAATAAAAAAAAAAAAAAAAAAAAAAAAAAAAAAAAAAAAAAATGGGCATTTTTCTTTGTAAATTAATCTTATTTATTAAAACATAATTTATTGTTTTAGCAATTTTCCTGCATCTGAACTTACTCTTTCACTGATGTCTTTTATATTTTCATTTTCATTTTCTCACAAAATTTATTGTTATTACCAGGACGATAACATTATATTTGTTTACACCAATAAATTGAGACAATCTGTTCATGATCATTCACATTATTAATCTCACAATTCTTCTATTGTTGTGTGAACTGATGCAATAAATTCACTGTTTGAAGAATTGCATGATGAACCGAAGAAACATTAATTTTTAATTTAATCTCCCAATTATCTTATTTTTAGTCAATGTATCAGAATTGTTTATGATTTCAGTTTTTATGACAAATCAGTGTTATGAATTATTTATTTTTAGGAAAGCTTTTTTATCTATATTTTCATTTTCATTTGTGATAATCATTATTTATTAATAAAGCTTATTTAAGGTATTTTATGCGTGGACATTGTTTTATATGTATTTTGTATGATGCGATCTATGAAAAAAAATTTTTATTAATTTTTTAATATCAAATTAAAAACTTTTCATACACTAATACCATTTTACAGTTTAAGAAGCTAAATTTAAAGAAGTTCTGCTTTGATTGAAGAAAATTAACTTATATTTATAGTTACATTACGTTTAATATCGTAATCTTTTTAATGTTTATATTAAATTTATTTAAACAGTTTACAATCATGCTTTGTGGAAAAAGTTTTTTTGTTATCATGTACACATGATATACATTCTTTTTTTGATTCTATTTAAAACATTTTAACTTAAAATTATTTAAAATGAATAGCCAAATTTATAGCCTTTGATTTCAGTATAAAGACATTATAGAGAACCTTTGTAAAATAAGCAATATTTTATTTTGTATTATTTTTTTTTGTCTATTGTAATTTTTTGTTGTAAAATTAAATGAACTTATTCTGTTACCGGTTTAGAAATTTTAGCCTTATTGAACAATTATTAAAGTTTATTTAAATTTTTAATTGATGAGATTTGTGTCCAGCCTTAAAAAAGGCTGAAAAAAATTGTGTTTATGCTAGAGGTAAGATTTCTTCCGTAATTCAACTCATTTATTCTTTCATTCTTAAGTGAGTGAAATCGAATCAAAGTATCAATATTACATGTCATTTCAGTTTTCTCAGCATCATATGCATAAATAGTATAGAAATAAAATACAAATACACATGTTAATTTGCTATAAGCTGAGTAAGAAGGTTAACGTATCAGAAATATCACTCTGCTTCTGGTTATGTCAATCACGCTTAAACTTTTGAACATATTTTAAAAGTAGTTGTAAGTACAACTTAAGAATAAGAAGCCTTATTTTTTTTTCTTATGTACCTTTAATAATTTCATAGAGTACAAAAAAACATATAGCCAAATAGAGAAGTAAACTATGCATAGGAAAAGCATTTTTTTTTATATATATATTTCTGATTGTTCAGTTTACTGTAAATTATTGACTAATAACAACAAAAGTTATACCAGCAATAATTTTTAAAATTATTTTAAGATTTTATTTATGAATCTAGAGCTGTAATATAGGAGAGTTAGAGCATGATGAAACTCACAAACTGCATCATGCTCCTACTCTGGGACTTAAGACAATAATGTGATTTAATTCTATAAAACTGTTTTTTTTTTTCTATTGAAATTATGATTTTTATTTTGTATTTTCAGTTAAAAGTTCTTTTTAGAAGTCTAAAACACATTTTTTGTCATCATGCCGTATCTGTGTAATCATGGTCTAGTCATCTAGGACTGTTGTGCCACTATGAATGTGAGGGTGGTACAGCATGTCATTATGGTTTGATAGAAAATGAATGAGTTAACGTGTTTGTTGCCCAAGTAAAGTAAATAATAATGAAAATAAAGTAAATAATAATTAATCAAATGAGATAACATTTGTTTGAATAATCAGTGTATTAATTTTTATTTTTTAATTCATGTTTTGTTTTGATTCTGTCTTTTAATATTAGTAGTGGAACATGTGGGTAATGTGATAATTTCTGTTCTTCATGAAATTATCAAGCGAATGATGAATTATCAAAATAAGATTTTTTTAAAAATCATTGTGTAACTGATTGTAAATAATAAACTGTTTTTATTTAGATTTGTTTATAATGTAAAACCATAATCTATAGCCAGTTCATATTATTGTAAATAATGAGGGAGTGTACTTTCTTGACTTCTAATAGATGAACTGGTTTTTTTTATTAATAATAGATATTTTTTTAATCTTTTATCGACTAATATTGGGGATTTTGTTAAAAATTGTGTAGCTAACGTTATTGTTTATAATAATTATAGTAATTCCAAATACTTACTTCTTTTAAACATCAAAATAACTGAAATGTGGCTTATTGATATCTGTTAATTTGATTAACAAAACTATGGATTTTTAAAAATAAATTACAAGTATCTTGTTTAGATTCTATTTTAAGCACGCAAAAAATATTTTTACACTTATTTTAAGTAGAGTTGATTACTTTTATTTAAATAAAAATAAACATAATCTACATGTTGGTATACCCTATTGACTTTCCTAATTATATCCTACATGTGCTACACATTTTCTTTTCTCTTCATAGAGTTGTCCTGCAGTAGTCACCTTACCTTTCTTGTATCAATTTTTTTCTAAATCCTTTAGCCCTTGGCGGGATTGTCAGTTTAATTTTAGTTTAGGCCTTGAGCTAAATATTTTTAATTAGAAATTAGTATCATAGTATCTGTGAACTGTAGTTCAGAATTAAATTTTTTTTTGGTTAAATTATGTATGTTATTTTTGTTTTTTTTTTAAATATTCTTTGTTATTTGAGTGAATTAGAATATTGTTTGTTGTCTTATGATTTAAATACATGTCAGCAGTAAATTTATTGTGCATTCTAATTTAACATGTGTTTTTGAATTAGTATTATGAATTTATTAAAGTGAAATTGTTTTGTAGTATTATATTATTAGTATTACTTTGTTAGTTATTTTGTGTATAATACATATTAGGTTGATGTTTTATATAGAAATAATACTGATAAGACTGCAAACTACAAAACTGTATTTAGTGTGTGTATGTGTATGTATGTATATACATAAATTGAATTCATTTGACTAAACCCAAATAGCGCTGGATCAAGGGTAGCTTATGCATGTACCTCTGGTACCCTACATATAACGACAGCACCAATTTTTATTTGGTGCCCAGGCAAACATTTTGAGGTTCCAGTATTAAAGCAGGCTACCTTTTTAATTGTTGCAATGGTGTTAACAGTACTTTAGTCATAGCTCTTCATTGACACTATTACCAATGTTTTAAAAAATAATTGCCTTCTTTTCTTGACTAATTTCAAAAAAGTAGAAGACAAACACCATTTATAAAAGAATTTGATTAAAAATCTGAAACTAGGTAATCATTTTTATTATTAAAACGATCATCATAGGAAGTTGGAAAGATTCTTATGTAATATAAATAAAAGAAAAATTGACAGTGATAAAATAATATGTATAATTAAATTCTTTTTTATTTATTTTCTTTTTTTAATTTTCAATCAGTTGTTTGCAATTGAAATGACCATCTAGTTTTAGATTTTTAATTAAAACTTTCTGTAAGTCGTTTTTTAGTGTTTTAAATTTTCAAATTTGTAATTACTATTTACCATAGCTATTTTTTGTATGTTTTATGAATATGTTTGCTGGTTTTTATCGGTATATTCATTGTGTATTTATAAACTGGAATTATTTTTGTGTTGTATATAAGTAAGACTGGTATTAACTGCTGTTACATCAGTACCTTATGTATGTTGTTTGCCTCATTATAATTTTCCATGCTCTTATAACTGGAATTTTTCTTTACCTTTGTCCTTATTCTGTTTGCTTCAATACTTTGCAAAACAATCCTCTAGAATCAGTATAATTCATGACTGCTAACACAATTTCCTGTCTCCATATATCTTTTACCTCCTTCGCCAGTTGAAAACATACAAACATTTTCAAACATATACACAAACGTTTTCATTAAACTTCTATTTGATGTTTAATGTGACTGGAATTAACGAGTCACTTTTAAGATTGTATCTGTTGTAACTTGACCACAATATTAAAGTTGTGTGTTTTTGTTTATCAGTACCATTTTGTAGAAGTAAATCCTGCACCTATCATTTTGTATTAAGATGTATGTATCTATTATGTGGAATTTATTATTTAGCATGTTATATTTTTTGACTGTCAAATTGTGATTGAAAATCTTTGCTTCTGAAGTAATCATTACTTTTGTCTTTTGTTAGATATTTATTTCTATTGTTTCTTTCCATGAGGGTTTATTATTCCATTTTAACTTATATCTTCCTAATAAATTGATTACAGGGAGTTTTGTGTAGTACCTTTTTTTCATCCTAAATTGTAGCTTAATAATTGTCCAACATTTTTGTGGTCAAAAGCTTAGATGAAGTGAAATGTAGAATTGAGGTGTTTTTATGTAGTTTTCAACTTGTATAATTTCTGAACTATTTATCATGAAGAGCTCTGTTATCTTTCGTTTTTTTTTTTTTTTTTTTTTTTTAAACTAGAAAAAGCAATAGTGTGGCTTTTAATGATAATTTTCATAATTTCAATGGTATGTATAAAAACTTGCTGGTTATTATTATCTTAAGTTCCCCTCAGAGTACATCTTTAAAAAATTAAATCCTTAAAATTTACTTCCTATTGCTTCAACAAATTCAATAGTATGATTATATTTACTTAACTTATTTTATTTTAGTACAAATACTGAGCACAAATTACTATTGTACATTTTTGATGTGCAAATGAAAATAACACTTGTCTGATGAAAGGTTTATTTCTGTTTTGTGCCTTGATAATTAGAGTCTTCAAAACATGGTTGGTTCTTGATTGCTACATATATTAATATTTGTCAGTAGTTTTCTAAATTACTCATCTGATCACATGACTTACATGCCTCACATTTTCATTATTTAAGTGTAATTTAATTATAAAAACTTTTACTTAATGAAAGCTACAAAGTACTTTAAATGAAATTCATTGTATTTGCTTTGAACTCTATAAAAACAAGTATAACTCAAAGCCGCTAATGGGCACTTGGGTAATAACATTAGATTAACAGTGATCAATCTGGTGTCCAGACTTCTGTAGTAGTCTGTGACTGATCTCAGTTGTTACACAGAGCATTTCAAAATAAAAACTGTTTTTTTGTTTTACCTCCGGAACCACCGTTAGGTTATATCTTCAGAGGATGAGATGAACGAATTGTAGCGTGTGTGAAAAATGCCATGCCTGACCGGGATTCGAACTGTGTTAGTAATACATGTATTTTAATGTGATTTGAACAGAATATGTAATGCATCAGTTAGCAAAATTTTTTTTATTTTACTGATGTTATTTTTATTATAGTATTTTAAATGGCATCGATAATTATGGTCATTAGCCACAAAAAAATGTGAGCAGCTTGTGTAATTCTGCAGTATATGAAAAAAAGCTAACCCTGTAAAGGAATTTACCAGTTCTTGTGCTCTGCCTGCTAAGCTCCAATTGCAACACAGTAGGTTTCCACTTGCTTTTAAAACAAAAAAATTGCAGTTTTATAATTTTTTTATATCATAAGTTTCAAGGCTTTTAAATGTATTTTTTTACTTATAGTGAATATTGGGATTTTATTCTAGTAGTGCAACTTTGGGTGTGCTTTAGATGTATTTTAATGAGATGAAAAATATGTGAAAAAATGTCCTACTTTAGTAAGGAATTGAACCTGAGACCAGCTTAGAAGTCGGCATGGTGTGTGTGTGAGCGCGCGCACAAAATTATTTGGAAATTTTCAGTGTGATATATATTTGTTATATCATATCATGTGAATACTAGAAAAAATAAATTCATGTATGTGTAGTTTTAATGAGATTAAATAAGAACAGAGGACAGAGAATATGAGGTACAATTTAGGTAGGAACTGGTTTTAGATTCACGTACACAAAATTTGATGTAATGATTTTATTGTATTTTTCATTTTTTGGAAATTTTCTTTAAATAAATGTTATTGAATAACTGAAGTAAAATATGTAATGGTTGACAGTAAAATGGAAAATTTTTTTCGTGAAATTTAAAAAAATAAGTAAAAAAAGAAAAACATATTTTTGGAAAGTATAGTATTGTCTTACAAATTTTAGTAAATTTTTAATGTTTTATTTTTTTAAAATTGATAGATAACTTGAATTTTCAATGATTTTCTTAAATTAGACTTAATTAGATGTAGTGTTTTATTGTAGAATAAAATTTCCAAATTGCATAAAATTTAATATGCTGCATTGTTTTAAATCTCCAGCCATGAATAATTTTTTCAGGTGACAAGTGTTATTTCTTATGTCATGTTGCTTATTTATATATGGATATTATATATTTATAATGTGTTACTATTGCATTAGTTAAAGCATTGAATAGTTTCCTAATCATTTTAATTTGTTTATAAAATTTTGATTTATGGTAGTAGTTAAAAAATCTTAGCTATGGATCTATTTAATATTTTTATTATTTGACTTCTTTTTACCTTTATTATGTGCTTTTTTAACACTAGTGTTCTTATATTATAAAGTTCATTTCATCATTATTTTATTGTTAAAAGGAAATAATGTTAGGATCGAAAGCCTATCTATTACACTGCTCTAGAAATTAATATAGATTATATAATTTGTTATCTTTTTAATCGTGTGTTGGCATGATGGATATGTGACTAATTAGAATTTAGGAAATCTTCAGTATTAATTCAGTGTTTTAAGACAATGACTTTTACTGCTGTTTGTACTAAAATTTTAATGCTAATAAGTTATAGATATATTATATTTTTTGACATCATATAAAATATTTAGGCCAAGGCCAATTTTTAGATTTAATTAGTTATTAATTTGGTTAATATGATAATAATTAAGTTCTAATTTAATTATTTATACTTATATTTTTAGTATTGTATAAGTTATATTTTGAGATTTATTTTGTATTTTATTTTTTTTCTTTTGTTTTGTCTGATGGCTGACTGGGATGGTACAAGGTTGCACGGGGCAGAGGGAATCATGCGAATCACCTTCTCCTACTATTACTTATTCTAGCCTCACCGCTTGGACTACAGGTCTATTTGCTTTCCCCATACCCATTACAGACTGAGCAGAAATGCCAACTTAATTCTGTTATTGTTAAATTAAAACTTTGTCTAATTACCAGATACAGTTATTTCATAAATTCTTTCAAATCTTAACTTTTTTTTATATATATATATATATATATATTAAATGAATTTCGTAGTATTTACATGGAATTATTATCTTTGTCTGTATTTTTTCCTTTCAATCTTACTATTAATTTTATTTTTGCTTAAATTTATTGTTTTTTCGTATCTTAAAGACTCTAAGAACAATGAAATTTCATTGAAAATTTTATATTGACTGTCAAGTTGTTTAGATAAAATTTTTTTTTTTATTTAAATCTGATAAATTAACCAACAGGTATTGATTGTTTCTTCTTAAGATATTTTTCTTTAGATGTAGTTCCCACCAGTTAAATAATTCAGTGCTACTAGCTATCGTCTTGACAATATTATTAAGATTTATAATCTCATTAGCAGAGTGCTAGGTGAAAAATATAAAGACTGTTGTTGGAACATGTAATTGTATAACAACAAAAAAAAGAAAAAAAAAAGAGAATAACCGTACTTTTAAAATCATTTATTTGTTTATGTAAATTTTCCAGACTCATGATCATAGTTTGTTGACTACTGCTTATTATAGGAAAATAATAGCTAAATTATTTAATTGTTCAGATATGTGAGTATTTTTGTTATTTTTTTCCTAAATTTGCTTCTGTAATTTGATTTTGTATTTTAGTAAAAATTGATTAAAACAAGAAATTCCATTGAACAGTTCATCATAAAAAAAAAATGTTTATTATTAAATTACATAGAATTTTTTTATATTGCTAATAATGATGTATAATCATACTACAATTACAGTCACCTTAATTTATTCTTATTATATTCACAATATAATCACAGTAATTTTTATGCACCTTGGGGGTGATTGATATTAAAAAAATTTAGCTTTTTTCCAGTGGAAGTTTTGTTCATGAGTGTTTTTCATCATTGTCATTCTAGTACATTTTTTAATGTGTTTAAATTTCTACCATATTAATATTTTGTGTTGAGGTTGTTTAATTTTTACATAAATGACTTCTGCCCAGGAATATTTGGAAAATAAATATTATTAGAAATCTGGTAATGATTTTAGTAAGGTTTAAGTCGATTAGATAAACTTATTAAATAAAGATTATTTATTACGTTCATTTATTTTTAACATCCTCATTAGCGAATAACTTGATAAATGTCAGAATCCATGGTTTACTATATGATAACTGTAACATGAAATGGTATTACCAGTGATGTTTAAGTTTTTGATTTCATCATTACTCCAGATTTTGAGAATTATTAAGACTGGAATGACAAAAAAAATGTTTCATGAAACATAAAATTAAAATGATTTATTTATTTCTGTTATTCACTAATCTATGATCGTAAATTTATTGGAAGTAAATTTCTAAAATACATCAATCTATTTTGTTATCGATTGTTCTTAGAGCCTCCTGGAAATTAGCTAAATAGTTAATTTAGCAGGGATTTTATATTTAGAAAGCAAATATAGTTTTAGCAAAGAAAAACAGATACTGAATAGGGAAATAATGAACAGTCATTTCCTTTTGTTGTTTGGAATGTTTAGTTTTACTGAATTATTATTATGTTGGAGGGTCCTGTAAAATAAGGTGTCAAGTGTGTTTGGAAGACTTGAAAGGGATGAATTTGATATTTTTGCACATCTCAAAAACTGTTGATTTTTAAAAAAAATATCATTAGCCACTTTTTAAAAGTTTTCAAAATAAACAGTACTTCAATTTTTATTTTACTCCATATGATTAATAATAACTATTTTTATTATTTCTTGATTTTCCCTTAAAGGAAGAGTTTATGTAGCATAAACTACTCCTTTTTACAGTTAAGTTACAAACCAATCATCTAATAAAAATCTGATTGAAAGAAAAGTTTTAGAAGAATTATTTTCCTGTAATTGCTTTTTCTAATGTATTCAGAATTGACAAAGTTACAAACAAAAAGATCAAATATGCAAGAAAACAGTAATATGAAAAAAATATATTATCACAATAAGATAAAAAAGTAAGTTTAAAAAAAAAATTTAATTTATTGATAAAAAAACAAAAAATACATTACTTTATTTGAATGTGAATTCCTACACTTAATTTTTTTTTCTGGGTCTTTATATATGATATGTTTATTTATGAAAATCACATTAATTTTTATTGTATACGTGCATACACGCTCACATATACACACACCTCACATCTCACACACAATATGTATTTATAAACTCATGTTTGTATTGTTGTAATTGCTTATACTGTATTACCCAATTTAAATTAGTTTTGTAAAAACATATTATATTGTAATGATTTTTGATTACACATTTTTTAAATATTAATAATTTTTACTAATTTAAAGAAAACACAGAACCATAAAAATGTCATAATTCACAAATTGCTCTGCAGAATACAATGTCGACCAAATTTTAGGGAATTTTATGAACTTTAAAACGGTATCAGATTTTTTTTAAATCAACAGTTTTTGTGATATTAATTGAAAAAAATTATACCTCCCCTATTCTCATTAACTTCCTCATAGGACTCTCTAGCTTGTAATAAAGTAGTTAAATTAAATATTTCAAGTAAAAAAACAAAGTTTCCCTTAATTATTTACCCCCCCCTTTTCTTTTATCCTTTTTACTATATTCTTTTGTCTAATGCTTTCTGTGTTTACTAAATAACCTTCTGTTTGTAGTAAGGCAGAATGAGTCTTACAAAACTTTTCCATACAGTTCGTTGATTAAATAATTTTTTGATCTTTGTTAATATTTTGTGTAAGCAGTCATTTCAAATAATAATTGATCTGAGTTGTTATGTAATTATTTGCATAATATGTGGAAAATGGTCTTAGGTAATTCTCTGAATTAGAAAACTCATTATGCTGTTTCAGAATCTGTCAAAATAAATCTGTTGACTTCTTGGCTGAATATAAAAAAAAACCTGAAATTCATTTGAGTATTAGGTTAAAAAATTAAAATCTTAGAAAAATAAGAAATGTCCTGTCAATAATAACATTCAATGAATGTAGAGACAACTTTTAATGCTGAAACTGACTATTGGAAAGTTCTTTACATCGTGCTATTACATACCATATTACTTGTAAAAAAAAAAAATCATATTAAATTACATTAAATTTAACTAGCAGATATATTCAGTTGAAGAATATCCATTGAATTTGTAGATTATTTTTGAAAAAACTTAATCGGTTCTTCATTTTTAATTCATTCTCAAAGTTTTGTTACTGTAAAAAATTATGTAAAAATCTACAGTTTTACATTTTAAATACATGTGAAATTAAAACTGCCCAGTAAATGTGGAATATATGTCATTTTATTTCTGTATCTTTCATTATCAACAGAATTAAGTTGGTCATTAGAAGTGAAGTAAAGTTTTTTCATTTATTCTTACATTTATATGTTTAATGTATTTAATGTAATCGATAAATATTAGTTTTTTTACATTTTTTAGTACTGATCCCTGTCAATTAAACTCGATTTAAGTAGTGCTACCTACTAATAATTTACACATATGATGTAAATTACTTAATTCGCTGTTTGTTTTATCTAGTGTAATTTTTAAATATAAATTAAATATCTAAGAAAGTAAAGTAATGATTGAATCTGTCAATTGTGATAGAGTGTGCATTCATTAAATTCAATGTTTTGAAACTTAGGTTAGGTTGCTGTTAGAATTCATCAAAAACATGACGCTCTTTCATTAGCAAGACGCAATTTTTTATTTTACACTCTTGGTGACTATTAAATTTATATTTAAAACTTAAACATTTATATATATATGTAACAAAAATATTTTTAATGATTCTGCCAGAATTCTTTTTTTTTTTTTTTTTCTTTTCTTTTTTTTTTTTTATAATATCAAGTTACTTATACTATATTTTTACAGTGGTTACTTTGTAAGATGCATAATTTTTCTTGTTTCTTTCATAGAATTACTTTTTCTGGTGTACATATTAAAGGGTTAAAAAAATTTATTCATATGGTTATTGAATAATTTTCTGTTTTTATTGTAGATGAATTTAATACTTTATTCATTAGTAGATACTCATGATGATGTATTTTTAAAAAGATATATCTTTAATTCTATTAAGTTCTGTATTTTATGAATATTCAGAAGATTTTGTTTTAAAGTTTAATAAAATAATAAAGTAATTACTTAAACTTAGATATATTTAATAATTATGTCATAAATTGAAGTATATACACATTGTTTTTATTTTCATTAGCTTTGCTTCTTTTCTGCTTTGTCTGTTCCATGCTTTTTTTAAACCCAATTAAATTTTTATTCCTTTTCCATCACATCACAATCCTATCTTTGTATTTACACTCTTCAATTTAATGTTGGATATGCAAACTTAATAAAAACACATTCTCCTTTTCTGTTTTATTGAACAATTTATGTTATCAATATTTTAATTTTTAGATTATTACAACTAATTCATCAACCTTTTTTTTGCACAAAACAGCTTTTATTTGTATAATTAGTTACCAAAGGTTTTTTACCAAGTTCATTATTAATTTTACCTTTATTTGATGTAAAATAAAATCTGTGTTCATTTAATTACGGGTTTCATTATTTGTGGGAACTGTTTCATTATTTTGTGTCTTTTTTAAGCTTTAAACCAGTTCTTATAATTATGTTTAATATTAATGATTCTTTAGCAGTGTCATTTGAAATATTTTGTATGCTTTTTGTATTGTTTGAAATTTTTGTGGAAATCAGTTACGTTGAGATTAGTGAGGTAACTCATTTCCTTATTCCTTCCTGTGTGTCTGTTGCTAGCTATATAATACCTGTTTGTTGACAATTATATAAAGCTGTTTATATTCATTCTCGTTCAACAGAACATACAGCATATCTCTTATTGCTGATGTCTGAAAAAGTTTTACTTTTTTTTCTTTTTTTTTTTTATAGATTTTGAGTGGTATCGGGCATTGGCTAGTATAACAGTCATTACAACTTGGGTGATCTGTGGGAACTGATGTAGTAAATTTGAATTTGGCCATTGAAATGTTTACTTTACTTACACTCATTGATATCCAGGATGCAACTCTGAGAATTCCAGGTGTCACAGAACTGTAAAGTTGTTAGGGAATATGGTTTCTTATATCTTTTTGGGCAATACCCAGAAAGTATTATTATTTATATCTTATTACAGAAAAAAAAAACATTCAGTCTATGATGAATGCCTTGTCTATTCGATTACAAGATTAGTCTGTTTGTGAATGCAGCAGTACTTTTGAGCTCATCGTTGTTTGAATCGTGTCAACAGTCCATTTTTATACCTTTCTGATAGGTCATAAACATATTTGAATTAGCATCTTTCCTTATTCCCAAGCAGTTTTTCTATTTCAATATTGAATTAACTTAATTCTAAACCTAGAAGTTTCTAGTAAATTTTTTTCAGTGGTTTGTGACTTTCCAAACAATGGGTTCCTTTCTGTTCTATTATAAAATTAAGTAATTGGACTGTTTTGAATAGAATAAATTGTACATGTGATAACAATGTTATATTTATACATTTACTTTGCTATATTATTACTTTCATAATCTGTTTCAAAAGAAAGCCAATATTTAGAATTTTCATTTGTCAAAAAATAAAATGGGATAATTAGTTGAAAATTAAATGTGTGTGGTTTTATGATCATTAATAATAATCTTAAAAATCCTTCATATTAGCAGCTGTGTGCCAGTGGTATGCTATTTCTGTCTGTAAAGGAAGCTGCTGAAAGTACTGATTATTTTGTTGATCTCAGAGAACTATTTTAATAAACATAATTTTAACCTTTTTGGGATTTAATCTGTATTTTACTTTACATATTCAAGAATTTTATTTTCTGAGATTAGGATTTACGAAATGAAATTGATTAGGATTTATTTATTTTTTGTTTTGTTTTGTGTAGGAGGAGGAAAAAGCTCTACCAGCCAACATCTGCCTGCACAGATGACAGTATGGGGCTCTCGCCCTCTAAAATACCTTCCCCTCCCAGGGGCGGCCGGAATCGCCTTTCAGCATAACATCAGCCAGCCCTGGGTGTCGTGGCAGCAGATTACCCCTGCCTGCTATCCTTCTTGTTTGGGCTCCTGCAGTGGAGCCCCCCTTTGGGGTCATCTTGGCATCCTTAGAGCATGGCAACTCCCCACTTGTGGGAAGCCGTCACGTTCCTCCTTCAAGAGGCCGCCCTTCCCGCCCTACACCTAGCCTAAAGGAGCGACATGCGCATTTAAAAATGCACACCCCCACCCGCTCGTGACCTCTCAAACCTAAGAGGAGCCCAATTGCTTCATCGGAAGTACCCCGACCCAATACATTCTTGCTTGTGTCCTGGACCAAAGCATCCTCTGCAATCAGGCAGCCTCCCATGCCCTGGTTGTCACCACGTTTCGTCCCGTTTATTGTACTTTCCCTAATTTATCTATTTATTATTTTTTTTATGCCATAACGCGAAGTTACTCCCTCTTTTGATTTGAATTTATTAAACTGAAATTTTTAATCAGGTTTTGATCAATTCATTTTATCCAGTTATCTGATGTTTGTGAAGCTTTGTTGAATCTGGGCCTATACAATGCCATACAATGGAGTAGAAATTGGGAAATAGAGTGGAGGTATTGATATAGTTAAAATTTAACTATATAATTTTGACCTCATTTTTCAAAAAAAGAGATTGTTTATAACCTTTCATTCTAAGCTAGCACTTAAAATTACAATTAATATGTTTTTATATTATAACATTGTAATCTGTTTAAATAATACCTAAAACTGAAAAGGAGAATAGTGTTGTAATTATGCCAGTGTTATTTTTAACTTTTTGAAGCACTGCTCACTGTAATCTATAAGTATTCTGTACAGCTTTTCACATATCACCTCTTTATTTTTATATTGCATCTTTGTATGAATTGTATATCTACTTTTTTATATTTTAGGGTAAGTGTTTTCTAACTCTCAATATGTATTTAGATTACATATAAATTCTTCTATTCTTTTTACTCGCACAGTGTAAAAACAGTTAAATATTTTATAGTATTCATTATTATTGCTTATTCTTCATTTAATATTATTTAAATTCAGGTAATATAGATATCATCTTCATTTTTACTGTTGGCTGCTTTTTGTGTATATGTATGTTTTTTTTTTGTTAAATATTTTTACAAACATTTTAAAGAGCATGATGATAGTAAACATTTATGTTCTTTTTTTTATCTCAACATCTTGTATTGAAATTTCAGCTTGAAGAAAATCATTCAACATTTCTACTTTTTGCAAGTATTTATTTTAGTTTTATTTTATATGAATTTTTCCCCTTTTTAAAAAAGAAAATATTAAAAATCATTACATCATTCCCATATTGATATATGGAAGATTATTCATTTCTGTAAATAATATTGTTTTTTGTTTTTTATTATTGAAGGTATATCTGTAGCTACCAAAATTTTTTTGCAGTTTGCTTTCATTTGACCTGATTTTTTTTTCTCTTAAAACTGATTGTGTTACTTCATTTTCTACAATTTTGTTTTTAATTTAATGTTATTGAAATGCTTAATACTTTTTATTGTTTCTCTAATTCCAAAATAAAAATCTATTACCTATTTTGTATCATAAATCTCATGTAGTTTTTTGTATTTTATTCAAGTATGCAAAATGAGAGCTATACATATGAGCTATATATATATATATTTATCTGCATTAACTTTAATATTGTTGTAAGCAAATATTGTTTAAGCAATTTGTTTAGGATATGAAGTAGGTACAGATATTTCCAATTTTGTTTTTGTGGCATCATAGCTCTAGCACTATGTTACAAGAAGGAAAGTATGGTAATCAGTCAAAAGATAGGTTTTTTTTTACTTTATGATCCCAGGAACCCCAAAAACAAAAAAAAGTGTGTTAATGTTTATGTGAGAATATGTGTGTGTGACTGTGCGTGTGTTGGCTTGTTTGAAGCTTAACAAATTTTGATGAAATCTTGTACAGAGACTTGATTGTATGGGACAATTTTTATGTAAAATTTTGGGGGATCGATATCTCCAGGGGGTGGGATAGATAGTCTTTGGGGTCAATTTTCTCAAAATTTTATAATCATAATCCCATTTTATGTTGAGCTCAGTACATGTATGCATTTTTATTGTACCATCTGAAAAACCCTGCCCCAAATTTTCCCCTTTACCAAAAATAATAAAAGCTATCTTTTTATTTATTTCTTTTTTAACAACATTTTTTTATATCTTCCTAGGCATACTAGTAGTGCAAGTGACCCAAAAAATATACTTTAGGGGGGCAATATTAGGGAGAAAGCCAATCAAAGTTTAAAAATATCAATTAAAAAAAAATTTTTTTTGTTTATTTTCATGTATATATCATCATTTTCCACTATGTAAGAAGGCAGATAACCAGTGCCAGAAAAATATTATAACTTTGTTGACACCTTTTTTTTTTTTTGTTTTAACTTGCAGAATACACTTATTATGAAATTACAAAGATATAGTGGACATAACGTATACTCACTATTCAGTCACTAGAGGCTGAGATTAAAAAAAGAAGTATATTATATAAGTATTGTATCAATGCTGGCAAACGCATGCCAATGTTGTATAGTTATCCTTACAAAGGAAAGATTATAATAGAATTATAGTATGCACAGTGGCAGATGCCACCCCAGAACTTTTAGAGATTATATAAAATGTGAATAAATCTATATGTATGAAAGGGATAGGCCTTATTGGCCCACTTATCTCTGATTTTCTTACATTTCTTGGTTAGAAAACTTATATTTGGTGTAGTTTTTCTTAAGTGAGTCTTTAGCAAAATGAAACAAAGAAATTATTTTTATTAATCACTCTTTAGTGGTTGAGTTAAATCCAGGTAGAAAAAGGCTACTGAAACTGAAAGAGCTGAAAAATTGAAACCTGGTAATCATATTCTCATTCTGAACCATTTTGAAGGGTTTTTTTTTAGTATTGAAAACTAATATATCTCTAAACCAGTAATTTCTTGTTATTAATGTTTTATTTTTCTTGAATAGTTAAAAAGCTGACATCTTATTTGGTTACTTGAAAGATGTCCTTGGGAGAAGGAAGAAAAAAATTATTAATAAATTTTGAGGGGTTGAATTACATAAAGATTTAGAAAAGGTTCTGAAAGTAGAGATGAAAACTTAAATCTGGCAGTAGTATTCCCCTTATTTACTATTAAAAAAGGATTTTTTCTCATTCATTGTAAAGAGTGTAAATAGAGCAAACCAACTTTTAAAACCAGCACATTTTTGTCCAAAGGGATCCTTTTTCAGGAATAAAAAACTCCTACTTGTTGATTATACTCTATAAGAGTATTTGTTGATTATATTTTAAGAGTATCATTAATATTTACTGTTAATTAATGTTTACTCTGATTTTTCAGATTTTCTATAAAACCACCTCTAAGAGTAATTATGATTAAAGTTGCATTCACTGATATCTGAACATCTTTTGAGGTCATGAATGAAGCTTGAAATTCTGCATAGATGATTACTCCAACATTCTTTGAAAACGCACTTCAGTTTTACCCTTTAACAATTTGCCTGCCAAATCCTTAGGTGCTACTCTGAGCAGTCTCATATACCTTATTCCTTTGCATTCGCATATTTTCTAAGTCTTACCAGTAATTAATTTTATCACTATAATATTGGTAGATGAGATTATTATCTGGAACTTCTTATTCAATTTAATATATTATTTTTTAAATGAACCTATTAAAATAAAATACTATAATTATTAAAATATTATACAACTTTTCAAGTTTTTCTCGGAAAAATAAACTTTTTTTAGGTAGTTTAATTTTCATCACTTTCTTATAGATTATCTCAAATCAGTAGTCTGTTATTAAATTTTACTTATCAAAATAAAATTGTAAATAGTATCAACAAAAACATGAGACCGTTGCAAAGTACACAGTAACTACACTCAATTTTACCAACATAGCTATGAACATACTACAAAGAGATAACATAAAAAAAAGAGCAATCTGATAGAAAAAACATACACTATCTATTATTAATGGTGCTTTGGTAGTATTATGACTAGGACTTCTTAAAAGTTTACAAAATTAGCCATTGTAATATACTTTGCCTGCAGAAATCCCAAGCCTTTGTTCCTTATAACATTACACTGCATGCAGGCTAAGTATAGAACAACCTCTTAAAGGGTGAAGCTGGATTTAGGATGAATTTTATGTTCTTGTATATTTTGTGAATCGGTTGCAATAGAAGCTAGAATCTAACTCTGACACTCCACCGTTTTTTAAAAAGGAGAATTGGAATCTTTCTTTGAATCTGTAAGAGGGTGAAATAGGATACTGCCACAGTTTCCATAATTCCTGTGAATATTTGTCACTTAAATATATGTTTAAAATTTGGTTCAGATTCCAATGATTCCAAATACGAAATTTTAGAAAAACATGTTTCTGGAAATCCCTTTAAACAGATGAAATTGGTTAAAGAGGACTCGTACTGCCTTTTTATATTCTGAAATTGTTGGAAACATTAAATTGGCATGGTATATGCTGAGCTAATAAGTTATTATAATACTGAATGGAAAAGCCCTCGCTCTTTCTCTCTCTATTAAATCTTCCATTTATAAATAGCTAGGGTGCTGAAATTAGGTATATTGTTCATGAACGGGTCTTTAAGATAAGAAAGTCAAATTAGTTGATTAACAGTTGTTAAGATATTGAGAAAAGGATTCTTAAACTTCAATGCAAAGAATGAGTACTTCAGCTAGTGGATCATAAGCAAATATTTGATCTGTTTTATCAACTGTAGAATGAGAGAGAGAGAGATATTAACTGTGATTTTGCCACCCAACTAAATCTGCAAAATCCTGCCACTGTGCACACAACATCAATGATGTTGACAAATTATTCTTTAAACTTTTAGTTGGTGAAATCAGTTCTTTCTTTTGGTAAAGTGATGTCAATCTGATATAGCTAAAAGCTTTGTTGTATTTATTAATTTATATTGCTATTTTTAAATATTTATTTAATATGTGGTTTTATTGTTTGCAAATTATCTCTATTTATTAGCTTTTTTTCAGGATAAATATTTTGAAAGCACCACTTTCATAAAACAGAATATTAATATTTCTGAGAACACCTTGTCAGGTCACTAACCTACTTGTCTTGGCTTTTAATGCTGTAAGAGTTTTAAAGAGGTAAACTAATATAAATCCTGGTTTATGATTTAAAAGCAACAGAAGCTTTAAATATGAAAATATGTCCTCATTCATTATATTAGCTGTTAACAATAAGGGTATTTTTTTATTTTTTTTTTGAGTGCATGTATAATGAGCAGATAACAGTCAATCTATAATTGTTTAAAGACTGATAATACTGACATCAAGAAATTTGATCGTTGTTATCAGCTAGTTTACTTTCAGTTTTGAAAGTGCGAGAGAAAGAAAGCAGATATTTTAATACAGAAATTTTATTTGTAAGTGAAAAGTTAACATACAGCAGTAGAAAAGTTGTACTAAGGTGAGAATTACTATAATGTACAAAATTTCAATAAAACATTACTAGTAATGTGAAGCGTTAACTTATATCAATATGACACCTTACGTAGTATAGAGAAGCAACAAAAAACTGTACAGATAAGTACTACCTGACAGTCAGTAGGGTACTTTCATCTGCATTTTAGAGCATGACAGTACATACAATTGAAAACAGACTAGCACTCAGAATTAAGTTTTAACACAGATATTTGACATCACTTCATAAGTTGAAGCTTAAAGGAAGTCATTGTGTGTGAATAGAAATCAGTGAAAGTGTTAATGGAATTGAAATCTAATCTTTGATAGAATACACAAGTCTGATTAAAATTATTCAGCCCTTTTAATAAAAATAAATCGTGTATTTTAGTAATTCTTATTGTTATTAACAAAAAGATTTCTTGACAAATGTCACCTTCATTTTAAATAAATATTATACAAGTAAGCTCTTTTGACATCTGACAATAAATAACTTAATTTCTATTTATTTTACAGTAGATAGATTTTTTCAGGTTGAATGAAAGTTAACTGCATTCAAAATTTTAAATGCTACTGAAAAGGATAATTTTTTTTATATGTTAATCACTTTTTTCTGTAAAACCTGTAAATTTTAACAATAATTCAGATAAAAATGTAATTTGCTGCCTGGGTTCAACTAAATAGTGATAAATTTCTCTAAGTTATTGTTATTTATTATGATTTAGTTATTTATAGCTCATAATATACATTTTTTCAAATAACCCTGATAGTTCTAATGGAAAAAACTTCTTTCAATTAAATATCAGCGCCTTCTAAGTATTTCTTTTAATTCATTATAAAATTACGTTGTAATTTTATATTTACCTATCCTAACCTGATTATGAAAGGAAATCAGATTTTTAACATTATTTATGTTAAAAGGAACTTTCATATGGACTACTTTACTACGCAATGAGAGTTTTGTAAAATCTAGTTTTTTAATGTATTCTGTATGAGCTGAACTATTCAATTTTATTTGCACTTTATATTTAAATATTGATTCAGAATCTCTGTTAATAATTATTATTTGTTTTAAAATGTATTGAACTGGAAGTATTCTTTTTGGTCCTTTGATATTAAATATTTTCTAGGTTTGATTTTATATATATGAATTATTATTTTTTTCTGATTATGTGCATATGTTAATATTACATTTAAAAAAAATATATTTTCAGTGATATTTTTAAATTAAGCTTTATTTCATAAACAAAAAACTTAAATTAGTTTATGTTTAACTGAAAATATGATTATAATTATACTGTTATAAAATTTTTATTTTAGCATATAAGAAGCTTTTCTATTGTTACATGTTTCAGAATTCAATTTTAATCAAGAGATGTAATAATATTATGATGTACAGGTATTGTGTGTATAATTCATCTTTATATTTAGAATGTGTTGACCTTGTATCAAAATTAATTAGATATGTTATGAAATTTTTCAAGCGGGGCATATCTTTACTATTTGTATGGGATTAATTTTTGTAGTCATTAGGTTTCTTCTTTCTGGTAGATTTAATGAAAGCCAGTTAAAATTCGCTTTGATATTTTTTCTGATTTCTCAAAATGTTTGTTACATTCATTTATCATCTCACCATTAATAAATTAATGATATGTTAATGGTAATTAATTTCTATATCATTACATTGATAGTCGGTTAATGCATTGTCACAGCTCTTATTAAATTCATCCTCCATAGCTCACATATTTATTCAATATTCATTAAATCTTTATATTAAATCATTTATTATTAGGTTTTCTCCTGGGGAAAAATGTCTCATTAATGGGTATTTTTTTAGAAATATATGTTCTGTGTCTTTTTATAATTATACACAAGTACGAGGGATATCTCTAAAGTAAAGACCGCTGGGAAATTTCTCTCCTTACGGTAGTAATGTACACACTACATTGTCCGTAAGTTGTCGCGTTGTAGTATCTTTAATTCAATTAACCACACTTCTCAGGAGTGGTCGACCTGAGATTGTACAAGACTACACTTCATTCAATTCATACAGATCATCCTCATTCATCCACTGAAGTAATACCGTACGGTAGTTCCGGTGGCTAAACAGAAAAAAGAGAGTATCTTTAATTACGTGTGAGTTATTATGTTTTAAAATGAATAGGGAAATCGTTGTTGCCGCCGACTGTGAAACACGTGGAGTTATATGGTTTTTTTATTAAACCATCAAAATGTTAAGACGGCTGAAATTCATAGGCAGTCGGTTGTTGTGCACGATGATAATGTAATGAATGAAAGAAACGTCCAAAAATGGTGCGAAGGGTTTAAAAATAACAGAATTAATGTGCACGATGAAGAACGTTCGGGGAAGCCTTCGATAATCACTGAGGACTTGTTGAAATGCGTCGATCATGAAATCAGAAAAGATCGTCGCTCAACGATTTTCTACCTGGCCCTTCTTTTTCCTGATGTTTCAAGAGCTGTTATCAGTCGCATTGTTATGGGCATTTAGGCTTCAGAAAGGTTTGTGCACGTTAGGTGCCGCACGTGTTAACGAACGTCATAAAAAAATCCGAATGGGATCTGCTTTGGAATTATTGATGCGTACACAGAAAAAGGTGATGAGTTCCTGAATTCAGTTGTTACCGGCGATGAAAATGGATTTCGTATTACACGCCAGAGAGAAAACGGCTGTTAAAGTGAATGCCGTCAGCCTCAATCACCGACCAAAATAAGAAAGGTCAAGCCATAGCCATTTGGACGCAAACTGATGGCTACAATCTTTTGGGATTGGTTTGGCGTACTGCTGATTGATTACATGCCGCGTGGAACGACTATAAATGCAGAAGTCTACTGCGGAACTACCTAAGTTACGGGGCGCCGTTTAAAATCGGCGACGTGGGCGGCTGACCGACGGCGCCGTCCACGGTAATGCACGTCCACTTTTTGCGGGTCCAACACGTAATTTACTGAGAAAATTTGAATGGGAAATATACGATCACCCAATATATAGTCCGGATTTAGCTCAGTTTGATTACCATTAGTTTGAGAAATTTTGAACGAATTTTTGAGTGGTAAGCAATTCGCGGGTGACGATTAACTAAAAAAATTTGTTAATCAGATGCTAAATGGACTGGCGGTAGAAGAATACGACGAGGGAATATTGAAGCTGGTGTATCGCTACAATAAATGCCTTAATTCCTGCGATTATATAGAGAAGTAGTATAAGTATTTTTTATTTTAAGAGAAATAAAAAATATTTATAAAGTTTTCAAAACAAATCTTTTACAATGAAACGGTCTTTACTTTAGAGATAACCTATTCTATATATCTGTACTTCTATATCTTGAATTAATGAAGTATAATTACATGATTACTTGAATTTGTATGTATAACTGAATACATGTAATGCAAGCAGAATTTGAAGAAGTTATTATAAATATATTTTTATAAAAGCTTACTAACCTAAATCTTTAGGTAGAGCTAGGTAACTTAGCTCTCAGCATCCATTGATAATCTGCGAGAGCTGGTTTATCAAACGTAGCTTCGGGATGCTTTAGTAATTTTTCAGTTTCTTGCCCGATCCTGTGGTACAGAAAGCTTCTGCTTATAGTGGGCTTCTGCAGTTTACAGTTATTCGCAGAAATAACAATTTATTTTATATTAATGTAAAAAATTTGCGATCATATAATTTTGTTAACTTGAAAGTTCACTGATATCGGAGAATTAATTCAAATCAAAAGTGATGTGATCAGATTTGCTTTAGTGTGAATTTTTATGTTTACAATTTTTAATCAGTAAAATAGAAGTACACAATTAGTATTGCATATTAGTGGGAATTAAATTGTTTACAGATATTTTTTATCATTAATTTATGTTTATGGTAGATAAATTTTACAGGAATTTAAATATTTTTTAGCCTACAGAATTTTATCAGCTTTATATTTATAATAAAACCGATTAATGATGTTTTATATGTTTTGTTTATGAAATAAAATTTAATTAAATCTTCAAATTTGTTTTAATATTTTTAATTATTTCAGGTATTATGTCTAAAGTAGTAAATGAATGTGTAGTAAAATCTCATGAAGTAGTTGATTACTTTCAAATTATTTTGTTTGATTATGAGTTTACTTTTGGACATTTTTATTTAATAATGACCTCCTAATATAATATTTTTTTAATATCTTTTTCAATGCAAGTCATGTCAAGACTGAATAGATTTTTAAAATCATTTGTCAAATGATACTACTGAATAACTCAGTTTTATTGTTATGATTGATGTTGATTGTGTATTTTGTAAATGTGTGTTTAATTATATGTTTTTTTTTATCAAATGTATATGCTTTAATGTTCTATGATTTGCTATTGTGTGAATATTTTTTAATCAGTCATTAAAACTATTCAAGTTACAATTAATACTTAATCATTACAACATATACATTTAGGATTCTTTTGCACAATCCAGTGTTATACCACTTTTGGTGATGTATGTCAAACCATTAGCGAGGTAAGATAAAAATATGTTGTATATTTCATGGGGTACTCTTCTGGACTCTGTACTGACATTGTTCTTGACTGATGAATTGGTAGTGCAGTATTGGCTCAATTTTTGAGTATTCTTTGTTTTATTTTAATAGTTGTGGCAGTTTGATAATTGAAGATCGCATGAAATATCAATTAACATTCAAATACTTTTGATATGGCTTTCAGATCTCGGCCACTAGCTGACACTGTACTCTTTGTGAAAGAAATTTTGTCTTCCAATTCATCATTTTATAAAATTTAATTACTTTCATTGGATACATGCTATCATATTAATTTTCACTCTATATTTAATATTAATTTCAACATTCTCTTTCTGAAAGATACTCCAGATATACCTTTGTTATTAGTGTTCAATTTTTGACATTATGATCAACTTATTCAATTTTTCTTGAAATGTGTTAATTTACTGTCAAATCAAAGCTTATTATTTACATATTTGTAGTTCTCTGAGATTTAAATATAGTTAGTATATTTTTGTTTGTGAGATTTTACTATACATACATGTAGTTATTTAAAATTATCTAATATGTTCATTTTTTTTTTTTCAGATTTCAGTTTTTGGTTATTCAGTAACCCTCTCGCTAATATATTTGGAAAACTCTCATATCAAAATTAAATTTTTTATTAACTTTTTTTTGTGATTAATCGAATAAAAATGTAAAAAACTTATTAATAATATGAATTTTACTTATTAGGCATTTTATATTTCTGTAAAATAGCATGTAAACAGTTATAAACTCTTTATATGATACTTTACTAACGTTTATTTATTGCACTTTAAAATCAATTCACTGAATTCTTAATTTTTATAATGAATAGAAAAAATTATGGTTATTAGTGATTTGTTGAGATATCTGAATTTATCAAATTTTGCTGATTAGTAGATATTATTTTAATCATGTCAAATCAATTCGTAGCTGTTACTGTACTAAATTATTTAAAAAGATTAACTAATATTACTATTTTTACAATATATTTCTCATTCTAATTGATTTTTTCCTAATATTTGGATTGTTTGTTTGAAATTTGTAAATTTATGAATAGGTAAAAAGTGAAAGGGTTAATTAGATGCAATAATTTTATAACGTTTAGTCATATTCAGTTTTGTATATTTTTAAATGTTAATTAATAGTTGTGTAAATGTTAAATGTATTTAAATTAATGTGTGTTTAGAATCTAATGTTTTTATTAATTTTTCATATTATTCTTAATTTGTTTGGATATAAAATTCTTTATCTTTCTTTTTTTTGTAGGAGGTACTGTTGTTTACAAAAAATTATATTTCATTTGTAGGGTTTTTGAGAAGTAGGAGAGAGAAGCGTAAAGAGAGAAAAGCAAAAAAGAAAAAGGATGGCACGCCTGATAATGCAAGCAATAAGGATGAAAAATCTGATGCGTAAGTTATAGTTTAATGGGTATTTTTTACTCTATGAGTCAAAGGCTCCAAAACAAGTAGAGATGTATGAATGAAGCAGGTAGTTATTTCTTTATTTCACATCCGATGGTAGACAAAAAAATGATAGTCGCATCAAGTCCAAGTGCCTTTCTGTACCTCCATTGGTGGAGATGAGACACCCATTACAGTTAGGTTGACCGACTGTTTATACAGGTGACTCAGTAAATTTTAACAGTAGTTTTAGAAGTTACAAAAATGAGCAACTTTGCCTGAGGTAAAGTACAATGTTGGAAACTGAACCGAGGATGTTCTGTTTAACAGTTCCAAAAGTTTAAAATAAATAATTTCATTAATTATTTTTATCTATTAGTATCTGGAGCAATGTCAATAAGAAAAAGAAGACATTATGTTACTGTAATTACTATATAGTAACGTGCAAATTAATCCAAACATACGGTATTTTTTTGTATGTTGTTGCTACACTGCTTGACTACACCTATTCTTCAAGTTATCTGTATAATGTGAGATTATTGGTCTTTGATTATTTAGCAATCTTCATGTTATAAATAATGTTTTGTGAAAATTTATTTCATTTTTTATTACAAAATTGTATGTTAGTATTTTTTGTTCTGTGTGTACTGAGTATATAATAGTGGACATAACTTCAAGAAAGCATTGAAAAGTTTTTTTCTTTCTGAACTACCACTAGTAAGACACAAGAAAAAATTGTCTCTAAGGCAGTGAATGGTATTTTAAAATAATTTAAAGAAACTGGTTCCTTTTCACCTCAAATGAAAGGCAAATGTGGCCATAAAAGAAAAACTACTCCAGTACAGGATGAGTTATTGCTGAGAAAAAGTAAATTTGATCCAGAGTTATCTAATGTGGATTTAAATTGAGAATTAGCAGCTAGTGGAACAGAGATTTACATATAACTACTGTTAGACCCCCAACTTCTTGCAGCTGGACGGAAAGCTTGTCGGCCAGCTAAAAAGCAGCTTTTAACACCAGCCCAGAAAAGTGGAAGATTTTTTTTGAAGAATGGTACATTAAAGTGTTCCTATGGCTAGGCAACTTTCCAGACTTAAACCCAATTGAAAATCTTTGGGCAATAGTCAATAAACAACTCTCAAAATGAATTGTACAACAAAAACTGACCTCATTAAAGCCATAATATCAGTATAGTTTCATGATGAAGAAATAAAAAAAAAAAAAAAAAAAAAAAATGTGTAGTACACTGGTTGAATTGATGCCAAATCATATGTATGAAGTGATTAAGAATAAAGGAGGACATATCCATTACTAGATATTCATCAACTTTATAGGTATGACTTTTCTAAATAAAATTGCTTTTTATTACGGAAGATCTTTGTTTGGATTAATTTGCATGCTACTCCCTAGATGATTATTGATGGTGAAAAAAAAATTTTTTTCCACCTGACCTGTTGTACTATTTAGTTCTCAGGAGCACTTTAGCATCAAGTATTATTAAATCATATATATTGAGAATTATGTTACTAATGTCAAAATTTCAGATAACTTATAATTAAATGTGTCACATTCATTAAAAATAGGAGTGATATATTTTCACCCATCTTTTGCAATATGATTGTATTGCAAAAATTTTAAGGTTGATTAAATTAAAATTTCTTTTATGAAATCATAAGAGTTGTCAAGTGAAAACTTTACTAATTCTTATTGTCTCCTTCAAAATGATTTTGAACAATATAGAGAGCTGTACGTCAATTAAAAAGAGAATTTTAAGAACTCATAAAAAGATGACAGTCATCTAATTAGACCAAAAAAAGACTGAACAAATGTGATGTTTTCTGAGTCACATTTTTATGTTCAAGGGCAAAGGGTTCCATACGTTAGAAAAACATCAGATGAAAATACAAACACTATAGTAAATTAGAGCTTATCAATTACAGAAAAATTTATCCATATAATTAATTGTTGTAAGGACAAAAAATTATTTGACATGTATATTTTATTGTTGTCATTTTTGGATTTATTTTACAGTGAAGATAAAGAAGATAACAGCAGAAAATCTAAAACACCAACACCGGATGTGGATGAAGATGGTTATTCTATTAGGCCTAAAGTTGATCCGTGGGAAAATGATAAAGGCAGCTTCTATTCCAGTTCAGACACAGATTCTGGTATTTGTTAACTTGATTACTTATTCTGTTAGTTAAAAGTTGTATGTCTCTTGGTTAAAAGTGTGTGATGGAATAGAGGATTATCTTCTTCCAGCATGTAACATCTTATTTTACTCATTTACTATTAATTACTGTTATGTCTACTATTTGCTAGGATCATTCCCACTTGCTAGATTCGCAGTTTTTTGATCTCAGGTATTTGTTGTTCCTTAATTGAAGGAGGATTAGGTCTAGTCATTTAGTTTGGTGTTATAGTACAGTAGTCATAAACGTTCTTTTTTTTTCTTCTCGGTCAGAAAGAAATTTTTTTTTAAGTTTTTGTGAAAAAAGATTTTTTTAATTTTTATTTCTTGATCAGCTTGAATATTTTTCTTCAATAAAAAAAATGATTTAAGAGTTTCATTTACTTTAATGTGATATTTGTTCATTTATTATGTGGGATGTGTGTACCTTATTTTAACATTGTTAATCTCATTATTATTGAAATAAATACTTCAGCAATAGAAACATTGTTTTTTCATTTACTTTATTAGGGTTAATAAGGTTTTCAGTTAAAATATTTTTAACTTTTTTGTCAAGGTACATATTTACAATTCCATAACTGTTTATTTTTTAGAAAAAATGAATTTGGGATAAGCACAGTTATCACACAGTAACCTTGAATATATATTTTTATGTACTGTGCTTCTGCCTTACCAAGTGTATTTATCTATTTTCTTGGTCACAAAAAATGATTGTATACATGTTATATTTGAGTTACCTGAACTAGAAAACATAGAAAAAAAGAGTTTATTAAAAAAAAATTATATATGGGTGATTCACGAAGAATGTAATAAACTTTCAGGACATCTTCTGCTGGTGAAAGTAAAGAAGAAAGTCAAATATACATAGATTTGGAAACGCTTCGTTAGCAAGTGTCGGCTGACAAAGTATTTTGCCCTAATTTCTGTGCCATCAGTAAAGTTATACTATAATGTTATTCTTGGGACCAAACTTAAGGGTAATTTAGTGGTTTAATATGAAATCTGACTTGAATAATTGAAAAAAATACATCCCAAATCTGTATTTTTAGTATTTTTGAGAAATCTGTATTTTTTGAGAAAAGACAAAAGATTTAGATTGAAACACTATTTTATGTTTGTTGTGAAATAACTTTGTTAAATAGTTAAACACAAAAGTTTTAAACAAAACTTGTAAAGAATTTTATTCCAAGTAAAATGGTTTGAATAAAGTTCACAGGAATTAAACACAAACAAGATTTTTGAAGTTCATTAAAAACAAAACGTCAAAATGTGGTAGATTTTAGCTATGTATTAAATGAAACAAGAGTCTCATTATTATAAAACAAAAGAATTAAATATTTTTGAAAAATAACAAATAAAACCATCTTACAAACAATTAAATAATTTGCTGAAAATTTCACCTGACACAGTGGATACGAAAGCACTCTGCCAGACAAACAATGTTTTTAGTGGCTTTCTGTATTTCAACAAGGTTTTTTTGTATTAGTTCTACTATACTGAGAATTCTAATAACTAACTCTTTGTGTTTTACATTTTTGTTCATATACTAATGGTTTCAAGCAACCCCACAGTAGTAGGGGGAGGTGTTAAGTTGGATGATCTTGAAGGACAGTCTGCCACTTGTTTAAAAAAAGTTGCATTTAAGTGTTTTGTGCCCGCTAGAGAGAAGTGTGGAGTTGGCCCGTCATGCTTGAAAATCATCTACCTTCTTTTTATAAGAGCAACACTTCTGATAGATGTAGCAAATTATTCTGTAAAATGTTTAAGTGTGAAGGACCCAAAACATTCTCACTGAGAATAAATGATCCCAATATTTTCTTGCCTAAAATACCATATCAAACGTTTTCGTGGAACTTATATTGGTATCCAGTTTTGATGGTGCCGAGTGAATTTTTATGACTACATATGCGACCGTTTTTTGAATTAACACTTCTTCAAGTAAATATCATTTCATTGGCAAACAAAATATAATTTATATTATTAACATTGTCCAGAATCCAGTAACAAAACTTAAAATGTACAGGAAGATCTTTTGTGAGTAAATTTTGTACTTTTGTAGATTAAAAGGATGGGGTTTTATCTTTTCAAAGTGTTAACACATTGGGTTAAGTTTGTTTTATTGTTTCATTACTTGGTTATACTTTTATTGCCTCTGCCGGCTGAAACCTTTCTGTTTTATTTTTTGTCTATTTTATATTATTATTGCCTCTGTTGGTTAAAACCTTTCTGTTTTATTATTTGCTTATTTTTATTATTATTGCCTCTGTCGGTTAAATACCTTTCGTCGAGTGTGTGATTTTGTTATGGAATGCTATACACCCTTTTGCAAGTATTGCAACTAGTTGGGTTTTTCTATGTACCTTCTTACGACCCGCCTTCTTCATTCTGTTCCCACACTTGAGTCTATTGTGCATGTTGGTACGAGCTTTCCTTATTTCTTTTTTTATTGTTATTGCCTTAGCCTGTTAAAAGCTTTTCATCAGGTACCTGACTTAATGTTGTGAATTGCTACACACCCTTTTTGCAAATACTCCAACTGGTTGTGTTTTTCTATGTATTTTCCCACGGCCCGCCTCCATTCCATTCTCACATTTAAGTCTATTGTTTTTGTCGATACAAGCTTTCATTTTTTTCTCCTATTGTGTTGTCTTCAGTCTGGATTCAACATTGTGGTGTTCGGACCAGCCTTCCAGACCCGGAGTTCATCCGTTTAGTCTGTCACATTCTAACAATTTCTATAATTTTAATCAGTCTGGATTTACCAACGTAGGCGATTGGACCAGTGTTTCAGCTCCGGGGTTTGCCCGTTTTTAGGCCGTCGCATTCTAACAATTTCTATAATTTTAATATGTCTGGATTTACCAATGTAGGCGATCGGACCAGTGTTCCAGCTCCGTGGTTCGCCCGTTTTTAGGCCGTCGTATTACAATTTCTATAATTTTAATACTATCAATATCTTTATAATTTCTCTTCAAGTTGAATAAGTTTTTATGTTGTTCAGGACCAGCCTGGCTCTGTTACTATTGAAATTATTTTCTCTCATCTATTTTATTGGTCGCTGTACCGTTTTCAATTTAATTTTTATTGGAACATTTATCTTTAATTTTATTCTCGGCGTTACGCGAAACTCTGTTCAGCAGCTTTATCTTCTTTGTTCTTTCGTCAGTCCTCACTTATTTAATTTTAATCTATTGGATCTTGATCGTTGCTGTTCTTCAGCGTATGTTTTTGCCGTAGTCCTGGATATCTGGATGCGTCTATATATATATTTAATCTCGCCTCGTCTTCAAGCATCATCGATTTTCCTTATTATGTGACAGCATTGTTCAGTGAGTTTTTGTTTTAAGTTTTTATTATTTAATGAAAATATTTAAAATTTCATTGGAAGTAGTGTTATATATTTAGTAACTGTAAATTTATGTTTTGTATTGTTAATATAAGCCTTTTAATCGATTCCATGTAATTTTTACTATAAAGTATAGTATGTTTATTAATATTTCTCATATCTTGTAAATTAGAAACAGATTAAAACAATTTTTCTTTTGACTATAATTTTAATTGATGCTTAATTATCAGTAATAACAAGTAACTATTGATAATGTATTCAGCAATACTGTAGTATTTTTTTTATATATCTTTTTATTCAAAATAGTCAGTTTTACTTTATTAGTGTTTTACTTGATTTATTATTTGGTGTACCTGTAATTGTTCATTTTATTTCATTAATAATGCAATTGCTGTTTATTCAAAATTTAAATTAATTACAGTTGTTAAATATCTCTGTTTTATAATTTTAAACCACATTATACAGTCTTTTTCATACCAAAGCATTTATTTTTTTTATTACCTATTTAAAATTATCCTCGCACGGCTATTCGTTGGCTATTGCGCTAACACAAAGTATTTGCCATACTTTATTTTGTGTTAAACCAATGCAGTAAGAAATTCTTCTGGTACTGATGCCTGGGCTACGTTCAGTGTTCTTAATTATGTTTTTTCTTTAGTGTCAGATGTTATTTTTTCCATTCAGAAGTACATGAAAAAGACAGCAATGATGCAAAGGTATGCAACACCAAAATATTGAAGCAAAGGTTCTGTGGCCTGGAATCCAAAATCATTTAAATGTGCATCTCATGATACAGTATAAACTAATTCCAGTATGGACTATAATACAGAGATACTTGCATTTGATTTGATTCATAGAATGTGGTTATGCTCAGCTGATGATAACTTAATGTCTTACAGTAAGTTTTAGAAATTTCTGCCATTTTCCTGAAGGTAGATCCGAACCCTTCACACCATATTTTTTGACACTTTTCATCAGAAGGCTAATGGGATTCATCCCTTCAGTAATAGCTTGCTCCAGGTATTGTAGAATACGTGGGTTTGCTTGATATATGTTTCTTTAAAAAAAACCCAAAGAAAGAACTCTGATGACAAGTAGGGAAACAAGGGGCTTGCAGACCTTTTGAGATCATGTGATAACCAAACATTTCTTCAAAAAATTCCAAGGTATTTTTGTATGGAATGTTGCACTGTCTACTTGCAGGCATCAGTAGTGTTCATCTAGCAAAGAGCTAAAAATTGAATAATTATATCCTCTGTTCAGACTGTCAGGGGTTTCATAAAAAAAAAAATTGGGCCCACTATTCATCATCAAGAAATCGCACAAAAGTGGCAATTCATGCAAGATATATGGATTTTGTTTCGACCAGTATCTGTTGTTCTGACTATTGATATAACCACTAAGGTGAAAATATATTTTATCACTATAAAACACATTATTCAGTATGTCCATCCCATTATTCTTCACCCAGTTGATAAACCACTGGCTGTACCTTATTCTTTAACAATGTCTGGGGTTCAGTTCTTGTACGCAATGTGTTGGATATGCATATAGACCTAATTTCTTTGTGGCCTTTTGTGCTCTCTTGTATGATACTGCCATCTGCAATGATAATTTACTCATACTCTTCCTTGGAGACCGTTCAAGTAATGCACATACCACTTTCATTTTCCCTTCTTTCAGTACTGAAGCACGTCTCTTCTTCCTGTCACCAACATTTCCAGTCTCTCAAAAGCAATCAATGGTTCACATTATTGTTGAGTTGTTTGGTATAGGTGCACTTGGAAATTCAACACAAAACTGTTCTTTAATTTAGTCATATGATTCATTTCCAAAGTACACTTCTCCAGTAAACACCAGTTATGCGATTGATTATTCACAAGGAACATGACACACCACACGACCTGTAATCACAAAAACTATGCGCTCTGTATACACAGAAATGATTATTGCATTCTGCACACTGTTGCCACCTGCCATTAAGTTGGTTGGCTAATTATGTAGCCAACACCTAGACTAACTAACATCAACTAACTCAAAAATTGCTAAAATGTGGTTACTCAATGTCAGTGCACTCAAGAAAAATGATGTGCACAATAAAATTATTGTAATATGTATATACAAATATATATTTTATAATTAATTTTTTCCAGCAAACTTGTTTAATGTGCAAGAAAAACAAGCAGTAACAATTATTAACTTATGATTTATTTTGTTAAATTTAAAAGAATGTTTCCAGTTTATTTTATATGCATGTGCATTGTCCATTTTGTAAATTTGTAACAATTATTATGTTTTCTTAAAGTTTACCTTGTAATACTGAAGGTATTATTGTGACCATTATAAATTTTGAATAACTGTTTTTTAAAGTTTAAGTAAATTTCTATTTGTTAAATAATTTTATGTCTTCAAAATTTTATATTAGTACAGTACATATTTTTAAAATCATAGTTAAATAATTTTATAGTCTCAGCGTAATTAATATAAAACAAAACAATTTAAGGGTGATTCAGTTCGTATCACGCATTCCTGTCTAAAAGTAGAATTTCATAGCTGTATGAGATCATCCTCACTGTGAAATCTTTCGCATGTGTAATGCTGCGTCTGTGTGTATATTCAAACTCACACGGAAAGTTGAAAGAGTGACAGGAATGTGGAAGGGGCTAGACGACAGGACAAAGAAAAAATCATTCCACCTTGAGACTTGGTTGCGATGACATTGTGGAGGCGTTCAGTCATAGTGTGGTAAAAGAATGAAGTGTTGTGTGTAAAGGACAAGTATGAGCACAATGAAAGAATTTTAGATAGGAGGATTTTTCTTGTTTTTTTTTTGTTTTTTTTTCACCTCCGGAATCACCGTTAGGTTATATCTTCAGGATGAGATGAACGAATTGTAGCGTGTGTGAAGAATGCCATGCCTGACCGGGATTCGAACCCGGGACCTCCGGATGAAAAACCGAGACGCTACCAGTCGGCTACGGAGGCCGGCTTTTCTTGTTATAGTAGAGGCCTCTCTCCAATTATAAATTATGTTAGATCCGCGACGATAACTTCAAAATATGATTAGTTATTAAAAACTATTTTAATGAAAAAGTGAATTACTTGTATATAAATTGTGTGAAACTATGTTTTATTTTGAATTAATAATATTTATGGATTATAGAATTAATGTATATAAGATGTATTTATTGTATAAAATTAATGTATGTATTAATGTAAGAGTGTCTAGTTATAATACAATGAGGGTCTTGTATCTCCATGTTGAAGAATAGTCCCATCATTTTGCAGTTCCCAAACAAGTAATAATATTTTTTTTTTTTTTAATTTTATTTTCAAAATTTTTGTTCTAATAAATATATTTTTAGCTTACATTATCAATAGTTGCTTGATAATTTAAGTTTCCTCTACATATTCACTAAAAAATTAATGATGCACTTTTACAGGTAGATTGACTGGATTTCAAAGGGGTTCATGTTGTGGATGTGTGGCACTTTCTCCATATTGCTCTTTCACTAGATGCCTTTAGACTTAAATCTTATAATACTGCTTGTACTCTCTGAGAAAATGTTTTACCTGTGCATCACAATTATTAGAAATATTGGGATGAATAGTATAAAGCAACAAATTGTTGTATCACTTTTTGTAGAAAACAATATGTTTTTATAAATTCTTTCCATTCATTGAGGTATTTCAACTACTTGATAGAGAGTTTGTTTAAACATTTCTAATATTATTACAAGATATTTATTTAAGAGTATTGTATTCCTAAAAATGTATAAAAATAGTAGTAAATACAATTTACTTATGTAAGAAGTATTAATTTACTTAGCTAAAAGTATTATAATTGTATGAAGAAACCTGAACTGAACTTTACTGCATGATATATTTAGTCTAGAGTAATAAATCTGTATTTTTAGTCTGGACTCGACTACGCTTCATAAAAATAAAATATAAAGCACACTGCACATGGCATTGCTGAAGGAAGAATACTAATAACTCCATACCAGACTCCAGCAGGTAGTGCTGCTGTAACAGTTAATAGTGTCATTTATATACTGATCCTTGGAATTATAGTTTTATTAGTTTTATCTTATAGCTGTAGATTTGAGTTTTGCAGTAATATTTTCAGTTTTCATTTTCAGATGATGAGCGAGAACGGAAAATTCATGTTGAAATTAAACCTTTAAGTAATGGTTCTGGCCCGATGAGTGCTAGTGTAGATGAATTACGAGCTACTGTTGAGAACTTATCGCTTTCTCCAGTAGGTGTCCCTCCAGTAAGTATGTTGAAATATGTGTTTGAACTTGGGTTATAATCAAGTTATTTTCTAGAGAAATCGGTTAACTAAACTTAACCGTTCCTTCCTGAGTTAATTGGAAAACAACCAGAATAAATATACCTTTAAAATTGTTATACAAATATTTTCAATTGTTACCAATTTTAAAATGAAAAATTAAGATTATTTTTTCAGATTTGTTGAAATATCTGAGGTAGAGTTTATGACAAGCAAGTTAAACCTTCCCATATATTGAGTATGATAAAGCTGTTATAGATCAACTGCTGATATTTATTAAAAGGTGTAAATTTAATGAAATAAATTTTCAATGTGTTTTTTATATTAAAAAATGTTAAAGTTGACAAAGTTTACCATAACTTAAGAAATCTTTTACTGATAAAGAGTTAAAATATCCCAAATAGAGCCTGATGATAGCTAAATTTAACTTTCTTACAATGAGTTGAGTGACACTATCAACAAATTTTGCTCATAACATGTAAGCCATTTTCACTAATCGCACAAAGATTTAACTATAATGATTTGTGTAATTGAATGTAGACACAATCTTCTCATATTATCTATCAGTATTTTTCTGTTTCCTGTTAAGAAAATTTAATTTTAAGTCCAAAATTTATTCTGGTCTTTATTTACCAAAGCCAAATTTTGATTGTTAAGATAACAGCAATTTACCAGAAGTTTGTTTGATTATTACATATTCATTCAAGGGTAGTGAGTGAATTCCTCTGGCTACCTCATAAAGATCATTGTAATTTTTATTTAGAGCATTTAGCTGGTATGGTATTGAAATATTGATTTTTAAATGAAGTTTTTTTTATAAACTATTAGGGATGATAATTATTAAATAAAATTGATCTGTTATATAATAAATATTATAAAGAAGAGCTATAAAAATTACTTGTTGCCATTGTTACAGGGACGGCGAGGTTCAACTGCTGATACAGAACATCATATGAAGAGATCACAGTCTGTCTCTCAGCAGATTGGAGGAGGGTATGTTGTTCAGTGACTTGTTTTCAGTTCACTCTGAAATGATTTTATAATTAGTTTCTATGTTATAGTTTGTTAATATTTAGGGATGTTTATAAAGTTATGTGGTTACATATTCTTGAAATGTCTGAAAAGAATTTAAACCATGATTCCAGCACTGCATTAAGGACAGCTAAAGTAGTTTTGACTTGTAAGATTGGTTTGATATACGTGCAGTTAATCAACAATAGTAACACGATGCATCACACTATTTGTTTAAGATGTGGACAATTGAGAAGAAGATACAATATTTTCTATGGCTTGTCAAATTTGAATTCTGTGGGTATTTTCAGTGAAAATTATTTTTTTAATTTAGAGCCATTGCACAGAAATAATATTGCCAGAATCGTAAGGAATTGACATCTCTTAGATACAAAACATTCTACTAGGGGGTCTGATGGTGATAATTGAGTTGAAGATATGTGGGAAAACTACATAAGGAATTCAAGAAATTGATATTAATAGCTGCATTTTAATAAGTAGGTCTTAAAAAAACCCTGGTAAAGTTTTGAAAAAACTCAAGTTTTATAGGTGACAAACTTTAGTTGTTACACATCACTCCATCCAGGGGAAATTCCTAAAAGGTTTGGTTCTGCTGTGGATGTGCTCAATGAGATAGACAATAATGAACATATAATTTAGGATACAGGGTATGGTAATAATTATGTTGAATTAAAATATCTACAGAGAACAAAAGGAATGGAAAATACTATCAAACTAGTAAAAAAAAAGAGAGATAAAAAAATTTTAAGCAATACCCAGCAAAGAGGCTGTTTCAAGAATGTTTGGTCATATTCATTGACGTAACATCAGGATATGTATGGGCTAATTCAAAACAATGTTTAGCGATATCCCACATTTTGTTTTAAATTAAAATTTATGAAACTTGTATGTGGCTTTCTACTGATTTTATTAAATCAGCAAACCTCCATGAAGGGCAACTCAAAACTTTTAAATGGAAACGGTAGGAAGCATGTGTGATATATCATTTTAAAGTAAAAAGAAAGTGAAAAGTTTTGACCTAAAGAACTTTTCACCATCATACTATAACCAAAATGGCGGCCATTTAATATTTTTCGTAGTAGTTTCAAAAGCGATCAACATCTTTTGTGCGACTGCTCAATAGTGAAATACAAAAAAATTTAGTAAGTGCTTGTACCTTAAATGATCTATTTTTTGTATGATAAAAAACTCAAAAAGTTTCTGATTATCCCGATCTCCTGCATCTTGACAGATTTAACCTTTCTTTTCTTAAGAATGTTAAATTGTTGAACGCTTGCTGAAGTATCCATATCCATTAAATTTTCTCATTAGTCACCACCAGAAAGACCTGCTGTATCTTCCACTGATAGCAGTTGCAGTTGAGAAAATTTTTCTGAATGCTTGATAAATACTTCATGATTCCTTATCCACACTCAAAATATTCTTCTTTCTCACCAGCACCTTAGCTTGCTTGAAAACATGCTAACTATAAGGAGCAAGACATTCATTTACATAAATAACAAAATCATCATAAATCGGAGCTAAAAGCTGAAAAATCATCCTTCAATTTATCGGCGTTTCCTTTTAAACCTGCATTATTAAGAAAGGCCACTTTGTTCAAATTCCAGACAAAACTCTATAATCACGCTGGATGTGGAGTCCAGTCCATATGTGAGCCCTTCATCAAACTGAAATTAAATTCCTGCCACTCTCTTATCAACAGTAATGGACCTGTCCTTTATTTTAATAATAGAAGTCTGAATATCAGTTTTAAGTACTGTCAATACTCTTATATTATAATAAATAGCATCGAATAGGGAGGGAGGTCCCCTCCCTGCCTGACCTCATTAACTAACAGCTTCCTTACTCATAATGTCAGGTTACAAATGTTACCTTAAACCAGTATGTACATGATCTGGGCTGGAATTAAACAAGAGCTTTAATTATATTTTTTATAACTATTTTATTAATGTACACAAATATCCATCAGAAAATATTTTACTGTATTTGACAAATTTACGCTGATGAAAAAAAACACCATTAAAATAAACAAAAGCCTTCCAAAAATGAAAAACATACTAAACACTTCTTAAGTTATTTAGATTTCAAGGTCGACTCTGCAAATTAATATTTATGTATACATTATAAATAAAGTTTACAATAAAACATACCATTCCTTGTATTGTTCAGTGGAGAGATAGCATCTCTCTCTTTTATTCAGAAGGTCCTAATCAGGCTCAGCATATTTTATGTAGTATATAGCTTTCCCATACACAACTGTTATTTTAATGCGGTGAATTAAATAATCTTAAGAAAAAATAATATAATAGTCATCACTGTATATATTAGAAAAGCAATTTGTATGTGTTTCATTATTATTATTATTATGGTACAGCCATACCTTAATCATTGATTTTAGGAAACAAAACTTTTGTTTCTGGAAATAGTTTTGTGTTAAAGATAATCATTAACAGTAATAAAATAATTATACAGTGTTGGCCCGATTGTAAGGTACATTTTTAGTAAAGAAAACAGAATAGACTAATAAAGTAAGATCTGATTATACTAATGACCTTGCTGTCATTTCTTTCTGTCAGATCTCCATGACTCAGACAAATTGAACAGGTATTGGTGCTTAAGGGGATTTAAAAAAACTGCATGGTTTGTTGAGCTACTGGCACCTACACTTTCCACGTTCTCAGTTCGGCAAATTGTTCTAATGTTATCGGTCATACATATGCACTTTTCTGTGTTGTACTTTTGGTTCTATTTACGAGGTGTGTTCAAAAAGTAAGGTGACTTTTCAAATTTTGTGGGCAACGTACATTCGATTATCAATTTTTTTATTT
>JAAAKQ030509015.1:0-91651 GCA_010016005.3 Zanna intricata | reverse complement strand
GTGTATTTTGTTATTTGTATTAGAAAGAATAAATACTAAGAAATAAAATAAAAAATACGACTTAAAACATACTTTTATGTCCAGAGATTGGAGTGAACCTATCATTATTTCGGTCACTGTAAATATCAACTATATTTCAAAAAATATCGATCAGATATTTTTCTATTATGCGTCACTTACATAAAAAGTAATTTATGTTATTTATTTTACATTAACTAGCTAGCAACACCTTTAAAGTGTTCAGATGTAGTTTTCCACACGTGCTATTTCTTAATTCTAAAATCATATGAACATATGATTGTATACTTAGAAAAACTGGTCTTAAGTTTTGTATTTAAAAAAAAAAAAAATTTTAATTTTTTTCATAATGCTCCCTATTACAAACAAATGTTGTATGTATTTGAGCTTCCATTTGGTTTTATAAGTCTGGACTTCAAACAACTCTTATTGACTGATTTTCTTTTAATTTTGTCGACAGATACTACCTTTGTGGGAAGAATGTATTAAATTTTTGTACAAAATTTGAAAAAGGGGTGGGGATGTTTATGTCAAAATAAAATTTCAATTCTTATTGAGGCACTAAAAAAATCTTTTCTTACAAAAATGTTTTTTTTTTCCTTTTATAGAGAACAAAATCACAAAACATTTTTATTTAATATATATTCCCTACCTCCAAAAAAATGACTATATATTTTTATTTCTTTTTAGCAATATCTTGTTTCATCAGAGTATTTTGCAACTGTATTTTCTACATCAAATTTGTGACAATTAAATTTAAATTCATCTCGCAAGTTACTCAATGCATTTAAAATGTAAAAAAATTAAATTTATTATAGCCCTTACACCTTAGTATTTCTTTAAAAAAAAAATTTCACCCTTTCCTAGAAAATTGCAAATGTTTATTTAGAATTAAAATTGTGTCTGTATTTTTCAAAGAATTTAAAAAAATATTTTTTTAAATTTATCATTGCTTGGGATTATTAATTTTTTTAAAATTAATAATGATCTCCTTGAGTATGGAAGCTACAAAATAGAACTTTTTTTTTTGTTTTTGTGTTTTAAGAAACAAAACAATAGTCCCACTGTCAACTTTCTTTAAGGCTTCTACAAATATAGAAATAATCAGATCTTTATTTAATTTATTTAAACATGTATCATAAAATTAGTAGTAAATATTATTACATAAAAGTGAGAAAAGTTTCTTTCAAAAGAAAAGAAAAAAAAAGGAATTACTTTATCATAAAGATACAAACACAGATTAATATACAACTATGCCAGAAAGTTTTTTTCAAAAATGAATTGTATAACCTGACTGGCTATGCTGGTTTATGCAATTCACTGCTGGTTTTTTTTTTTACTACTATGTGGAAGATATTTTCATGATCCATTATCATAATTCATAAGTAAATTACCATAGAGAAAACAATCAGTTTATTACAGTGTTAACTTATCTCAACTGTACAGCAAATAAACAAAATTTCACAGATAGAATAAAGAATAAACATTAAAAAAAATTTTCTAAATATTCTTGAAACCAGTATTTATATCACAAGCTATTACCAGCAAAATAGACTTTAATCATGTTCAAAATCTTGTCTATCAAATATATTTTTGTTTACAACATACCTCAGCATCAGTAAATCCCTTAATTACTTCTTTCTTTACACCAGGAGGACGTCCTCTCTTTCTTGGTCGTTCATCGTCTGATCCTTCTTCACTGGATTCAGATTCTTCTCCTCTTTTTCTCCTTTTACGACCTCTACCACTACCCTCCCCTGAAAATTGGATATACCAAATATCAAATTTATCATTTATAAAAAACTTAATATTTTTTTTTACTAAACATCTAAATATTGAAACCAGCACAAACTTTTCACAAATAAATAACCTATTTATCTTTATTGCTAACATTACATGTATTGTAATTTAAGCTCTTATTTGTAAATAAAAAGATTATAACAATATCATATGGAATAAGTTTATAAATATATTTAACTCTTCTAGATATGCCAACAATATTCAATAATAAATAAAAATTAGCAAATTATACCATGTAATAAAAATTAATCTTAAATTTACCATGATAATAGGTAATAAAATTATGCCTTATGAAAACACAAAATCACAGTGTGAATAAATAAATACACTCTCATAATTTCTTGTTTCACAAATTTACTTCAGACATAAACTGACCTCAGAAAGGGTTAAGAGCAGTGCCAAAATACAAATACGCTACACATCCAAATTTTCAAGTTAAATATTGGAACTCTACCAAATACCTTTGATACATCATTTTCTACCTTCTCAAGTAAAAAAATATTTGTTATTACTACTCGTTGGTCATTTTATAATTAGTGCAATTGTTACTACCAGTGAAAAAAAACTCATAGAAGTAAAAAATACATTGAAATAACATAATCATAATTAAAATTTTTTAAAGATATAATTAGGAAAGAACATGAACAATTGTATATGTGCGTGTAGTCAAGCAGTTCATTAACATTTTACTCACTGTGTACATAGAATTTATAATATTATATGAAATATAAACAAACACTAAAAAAAAATACAAAAAATATAACAACCAAAACACAGTAAACAGATAAGTTAAATAAATTTATCATAATATTGTAAGTTTAACTTATCTAACTAACCCAAGCTTTTAAAATAAACAGAAAAAATGATTAAACGAGCAAAAACTATATTAAAAAGAATTCATACACTACATTTACGCACACAAAGCTTAGAATTTATCAGTAAAATAAATTTATAAATGTAAGACAAAAGAGATAAATATTTGTCAATTAAGTCAAAACTAACAAAAGGGAATTTTCCAGAGTTTGCACGGAAGGATCATGGAGAAGAGTGAAAATCTTTATCACAGATGCAAAAAAAAATAAAAAAACAAAAATAAAAGAGACATAATTTATGCTAATGGCAAAAAATAACTATATGAAATAATCTTTATATATAAAAAAAGGAGTTGATTTCTTTGAAATACAAGATTAAGTGACCAATTTTACAAATTTAAACAGCATAATTGCTATCAGTACCATTATGAAATTACAAAACATTACAATTATGAAATAAAAATAAGAAATCAAAATGAATAATTAAAGTACCGGAAAAACAAATAGTAAAAATCTTTTAATTATAGTAATTTTTCATAACACACAGTTAATGTGAGGCATGCAAAAATGAATAGAGTTGAAAAAATTTTCAAGACAAAAAAACACATTGGCTGTATCTCAGGCATTTTGGACAATTTAATAAAATAAAATATTTATTATAATAAATTAATAGTTTTGTACATTTTTACTCTATGTACTTACAAAATAACTAATAAATTAACACAGAATAAATTAAAAATTTTATTCAAAATAGAATTTGTTACATTTACTAGGATATTATGTAAAAACTCAACAACAGAGCAATACCGTTTTTACATCAAAGAAAGCACTTAAAACTCCATTTTAAATAAATTTATAACAAATTTTTAAAAATAGTTACATAGTTTATTTTGGTCGACTGCTTTATAAGTTTCCAAAATCTCCCAGATATCTTTTGCAGCTTTGTCGCATTGGGATCTATATAGGCAGTAGCATCCCTTGTTAGCAAGTCGTATGTATATAGAATAGTACAACCCTAAACTGCTACATCAGAATATGCAATTGGAACCATGAAAAAAATTGTTTGATGAAACTGAAATGGTAACATCAAGATTTAACTTGTTTGGGTTGACTTTGATCTATGATCCTTCCATATAAAAAGATCCCTCTAGTCCCTTACATGCATAAATTTATTACAACCATACATGGAGGCAAAATAAGGCCTTTCTTGTAGGCCAAAATATCATATGAAATATGATATAATTACTTCTGTTGTCTGGTTTCACAGAAGCAAATGTAGTTATAATTAATAAATTTTGTTTTTATTATTAACAAAGGTAGCAAGCAAACACATATAAAATTATGGAAAGTTTGAAAGAATTTTATGTACATTTACATTTTTAACAGCAAAACATTTTTTTCTAATTTATATACATTACTACTGTTTTTAAGTAATACATACCATCACTTTCAGACTGATTAATTTGCTGCAGAGTTTTTCTGCTTCTAGGAGGAAGGTAAAGATCTTCCATTTCTTTGGCTTTTTCTTCTTCCTCTACTTTCTGCCGGAAAGCTTCTGGAATTATTTCATCCTAAAACATATAATAAGGTTGCTGAAATCATGCTTATTCTTAGAACATTTGATAATAACATAACAGTCAAGTAAAAGATAACCTGACATGAGATACATATCACAATTGAAAACAGCACAGTTGAGTTCAAGAAATATAAGCAACACGCATGAGTAATAGGGAAAGTAACAAACTTCCTGTAGCTTTATTCATCAAGATGAAATTACAATTGAGCATTAATCTGATCTAACTGCAGTACAAGTGACAATCACTATATTCATAAAAAACTGACTGTGTAATGAAAATCATTACTTTCAGAAAAAGCCGTCAACCTCAAACTATCCAACATAAATAGAATTGTTCTTTATAAATGCTAAATATTTTGAAACTTTTGTAAAAAAAAAAAAACACAAAAAAACATTCAGTAATAAAAGTGTTTACACAATTTTCAGCAGAGAAGTGTGAATTTTCAGATCATTAATTTATTAATAGTTAGGATGTACAGTAATCTATTCATACATACAATAAACTGAAACATTCAATTACAATCTATAGGTCATTTACAAAAAGAAATTGACTTAAATCTCTAGACCAGGATGGCTATTTCAAATGTTAAACAACAATCATGAGTAGAAACTATAGAAAAGAATTATAAAATTATAAATATTAAACAATATGCAAAAATATTTTTAATGGTATTACAGTAAAAATTCATGTAAAAACATGTACAACATAACTGTTGTATATTAGGTAATCCCAAAATGGTAATTTAATTTAAATACAGTTAATCTGATTGGAGTTATACATATTTTCCACAGTATCTCTTGACGATAGCCCAACTGGGCTGGTCTAGTGGTTAATGCGACATTGCAAATCAGCTAATTTCGAAGTTGGATTTGAATACTAGATCGTGGATACCAGTGTTCTTTGGTGGTTGGGTTTCAATTAACCCCACTTCTCAGGAGTGGTCGACCTGAGATTGTACAAGACTACACTTCATTCACATCATCCACTGAAATAATATCTTACGGTAGTTCTGGAGGCTAAACAGATAAAGAGAGAGTATCTATTGATGATAATTGTTTAACAGTCAAAATGACACTTAGGTTAGACTTTTTGTATACAGTTTAAGAAGTATAATATTGTTTTCCAATCTATTTAGCATAGTTATTTATTTTTGTTCAATACATCAAAAAATCAGTATGATTTAACTCTGGACTATAATGATTATTTATTGTTATCATCAGAACAGATAAGCCGTAGTACAGATTGTAATAAACTGTTATCTCTAATTAATATAGTCCTGAGTTCCCTCATTATATTTTACATGCGACGATCCTTTTGCTTATGGTCATAAAATGTTTACATTTTTTTAAATGTAAAATTTTTTCTTTCTCTACTTTTCTTCTTTAGATTCATTTTTTGTTCAATTGTTAACTTCATACTGTTGGGGATATAACCCAAACACTTTGTTTTCCTCTTTTATGTATTCAAAATTGACCTTTTAATCTTTTTAACTCTCTCTCTCAATGCTAATCCTATCCTTCCACTGTATTTTTACCTTTCTTTATTACAATCTCAAAACAAAACCCTCCAAATTATTTCAGTTTTCTTTTGCTTAAGAAAATTTCAGCTACAATACAGAACCATTACACCTGTAGAAACAAAAACATTTGCAAATCTTTTTTAAGTTCTATATCCACACTATGAGCCACAAACAAATTTTTTGATATACGATCTTTCTATTCGTATTTAACTTTGTGAAGCTTTTCTTCTTCTGTACATTTTCTGTTATGGGTAAGAAATAAATTATTGAAGCAAGAAGTACTATAACTTATAATTATCAAAATAAATATAGATTTTAGAAGTATATATACTAATAAGTATACGGTCTTAACCATGCAGTAAACAAAATCAATGAGTCAGTTCAAATGCAGCCCCTAACAGAAAAATTAGAAACACTGTGGCTCATCATTGAGTTTTTGATACTCTTAGTATGCAGACATACATCCTTGAAAACAATATCAGAAAGGAATCAAGAATAACGAAAAAAGATGGCCAGAAAGAAAAACTATCTACCCAGCATGATACTTAATCATTTTGCATGGCACAGAATCCAAAAAACATCAACTTACCCAGTCTCTTGTTTCTTCATCTTGTTCCTGCTCGCTTTGAGTATCTTTTTCTTCTTCAAATGCAGCAAAACTAGCAACTTTGAAAGCCGATAGCAATTCATCTCCAACTGTTGTTGGAGCCTCATCCCTTGTTTCTGCTCGGCGTAAAATTTCATCAATATCACACTGTAAAATGTAACAAAGAAAACACACTTTAAGTAAAATAAAAACATTAAAAAAAAAAATACAAATACTAGAACTCAAATAAAAAAAATACTTGAAATTATATAAAAAACTAAATACATTAAAAATCTTTCTATTTAATGAACAGATGGATATTCTGATTAAATTTTCAACTTCTTTTTTAAATTTTACTTGTGATAGCCAAAATTATTATTTTTAATGGAGTTATAAATGAACTTAATTTCACAATTTTTTTAAAAGATGCAACTAGAATAAAAAAAATTTATTTGTAAGAAAGAATGTCATTCTGTAGAAGTTGAAAGAAATTTATAAAACTCATTCTTTATTATACAAAGTATAAATCTTAATGTGCACTAATTTTATTTATAAACTTTGTTTTTTTTTGTTTAAAAGTACAATTACCCATTTTTTTGTTTAGTAAAATATAACCCAATCAAGATTTTTTCTTTTTTTTTAAATTGAAATGAAAAACACAAAAATCTGATATGAACACCATATGACTTCCTTGTATGAAAATCCAAAAATAATATGACTAAAATACAATTTTCAATAAATATTAAATAATTAATAAATATAATAAATTTGGTGAAAAATTTATTATATATATAACAATGCCTATTAAATTACAAATACACATTTTTAAAATTCTATAAATTCTATTTTACTAATATAAATTCTGATATTTTATCTTTTTTGTTTTTAAATTGTTATTTATTGCAAAAGATTTGTTTACAATAAATAATAATTAACAATTAATAATAAATCAATATATTTAGATTAACAAAAAAGTTAAACAATAAGAAATAGAATGAGATGAAGTTTGATTTGAACCAATGTGCCTTCCTTTACACAATACAAATATTTCTTTCATTAATTAAAATTTTATGGAAAGTCAAAATGGATATTTCCATTGAAATATGAAAATACAATTTTTTTGCAATCACAGTATTCCTTTATTTCATATAAGGAAGTAAAAATGATACACTGATGAATGACAAAAAATAACTCTACCATATAACTGCGAAAATGATAAGCAAGAATGGAGCTAATCTTAGGTGTATAATTTTTAACAATGATGCTTTATAATGAATAAAGCTATAATTGAAACTATATATCAAAGTGGTAGATTGAACTGAGAATATTGAAAGAAGTATGTATATTGAAAGAACTGAGAAATCAACATAAACAATGTTATGTAATATTTTAATGTTCACATCAAGTGAACATTAAAATATTTTGTACAAGCATATCTTCATAGCAGAAATTGTTGGGCACTCAATGCAAGAAGTTTTTCTCAGATTTCAATTTTTTACTGTATGGGTATTATTTAACAAGATTTACTCAATCTCATAAAATTATTCACAAAATGTTAAGTTAGGTACAGAATAAAATTTATTTTTGAAATTCTGGTTAAATTATTTTCTTATGAAAATTTAAACTAGTTGAACACATTTTACGAATCTCATCTAAACTTAATGAATTACTTCTGAATACTTGCCATATCAATATATGAATATTATATTCTGTTTAACCAAGTTTTAATAATTTTAATGTTAAATTAATATATAAACTTACAGTCGGTAAAGCTTCTTCACCATCTTCTTCATCTTTAAACAATTCTTCTGCCCCAAATTTAAGGATAGCTGTCAACTCTTCTTTATTAAATGGTGTACTGGTACTTGCTGATTTTTTATCTAATACAGTACGACCAGTAGTGTCCATTCGTTGGATAACCAAATGATCTAGCACCATCTTTTGTTTAGCTCGTTCAACAATATCTTCTTCAACAGAACTCTTAGTAACTAGCCTGTATATGTTTACCTATAAAAAATAATCAGTAAAAATAACAATCAATTCTGATTTCTTTGGAATATTATGAATTTTTTTGGTATGTACATTTTTTATCACGATCATGAAATTTAAAAATATCAAATAATTGTTAATAAAAAAAGAAGTTACATAAAAAAATATTTAAATATATATGAAATGTAAACCATCCAAAATAATTTTTTGTTTCTTCAGTCATTTGACTAGTTTGATGCAGCTCTCTACTGCTATTTTAAGATTAAAAAGTAACAGGGACAGGGATAGTCCTTGTCAGACTCCCTTTTTTATTATAGCTTCTTTCTTATGTACTTCGATTATTACTGTTGTAGTTGGGATCTTGTAAATGTTGGCAATTGTTCTTTCTGTACACTTGAACCCTAAATTTTTTAAAATGCTAAACATTTTATTCCAGCCTACATTATCAAACGCCTTTTCTAAGTCTATAAATGCCATATATGTTGCTTTTTTTTCTTTAATCTTCCTTTTACTATTAATCTGAGTGACAAAAATTGCTTCCTTTGTCCCTATACTTTTCCTGAAACCAAATCGGTCTTCTCCTAATACTTCTTCCATTCTCCTCTCAATTCTTTTGTTCAGAATTCTAGTCACAATTTTTGATGCATGAATAGTTAAGCAAATTGTTCTGTATTCTTCACATTTATCTGCTCCTACTATCTTTAATATCATGACAATACACTCTTTTTGAAATGTGACAGAAGTTTTCCTTTTTCATAAATATTTACACCAGTACGTATAATCTATCACTTTCTCACCTGCACTGCGCAATAATTCTGCATGTATTCTATTTACCCCAGGAGACTTTCTGCCATTCAAATACTTTAATGCTCTATTACATTCAGATCTCAGTTTTGTATCTCCTTTTCATCCTCTTTGATTTCCTCTTCTTCCTCTATAACACCAGTTTCTAATTCATTTCCTCCGCATAACTCTTCAATATATTCTATCCACCTATTAACCTTTTTTTTAGTGTTATATAGGTATACCATTTTGATTTAATACATTATGACATTTTAATTTATGACCTCAAAATTCTCCTTAATTTTCCTATATGCTCCATCTATTTTATTAATCATTTCTCTTTCCACTTCTGAACACTTTTCTTTAATCCACTCTTCTTTGCTAATTTGCACTTCCTGTTTTTGTGCATTCTTAATTGTGGATAGTTTCTTTTAACATCTTCAACACTAGCATTCTTCTTATATTTTCTCTGATATCCAAGGTTCTCTACCACCTCTTTGTTCTGCTGATTTAACAATTTCCTTTTTAACATTCTCCTATTCTCTTTTGATATTTTCTACCTTATCTTTTTCACTCAAATCTCTTGCAATGTCCTCCTCAAAAATCTTCTTTACCTAATCTTCCTGAAGTTTCTTTAAATTTCATAGATTCATTTGACACCTTTTCTTTAGGTCTTTAAAATCCAATTTACATTTCATTATAACTACATTATGGTCACTATCAATGAGTGTTCCTGGATATGCTATGCTTTTTAGTTGATGAGTTAATTTCTAAATCTTTGTTTAACCATGAAATAATCTATCTGATACCTTGCAGTTTCACCAGACTTTTTCCATGTGTATATTCTTTTATTACGATTTTTAAAATGGGTGTTGGCAATTACTAAATTCACCCACAATATTTCCTTCCTTGTCTTTTCTGATGCTTGCATTCCAATCTTCAACTATTATTATATTATCATCCTTTTTATGTGATTAATAGCTTTGCTAATTTCTTCATATGCACCCTATTCATTATCGTCATAGGCACTTGTAAGCATATAGACCTAACAATCGTTGCTGGCTTAGGTTTTGATTTTATCCTTATTACAATTACTCTTTAACGCTAAGCTTTTTGGAACATTTTACTCTCTTCCCTATCTTCTTTTTCATTACAAAACTGCCTCCTGCTTGCCCTTTATTTGATGTTGAGTAAATTATTCTAAAATCACCTGACAAAATGTCATTTTCCTCTTCCCATCAATCCTTGCTAATTTATAATTTATCTACATTTAACCTATTCGCTTCCCTCTTTTCTAACCTACCAACCTTTTATGTACACTTCTAACATTCGACGTTCCGACTTGTAGAATGTTATTTTTTTTTTTTATTTAACCTGCAGAACCACCGTTTAGGTATAACTTCAGAGGATGAGATGAATGAATTGTAGCGTGTGTGAAAAATGCCATGCCTGACTGGGATTAAAACTCAGGACCTCCTGATGAAAGGCCAAAATGCTACCACTCACGCCACAGGGGGCCGAGTGTAGAATGTTATTCTACAAGTTCTCTTCTCAACCCCAACCTCTTCCTTAGTAGTCCTTACCTAGAGATGCGAATGAGAAACTAGTTTAGTTTACCTCTGGAAGGAACTTATTTTACCAAGGAAGGAACTTGCATCTTTGTTACATGAAAATACAGAGAGCTACATTTAAAACATATAGATAGCTTATGTTAAAACATATTCTTTTAAGCGTTTATTTTATTACAAATTATATTTTATACTGTGAAGTTTTGAATAACATTATTAAAATTGTAGATGTAAATTTTGCTCTCCAGTACTGGAGAGCAAAATTTAACTATTTATCACTTGATGGTGTTATCTAAATTATCATTACGTGAACTAATTGTGGTATGGTGCAAAAGAAAAGGAGTACTACCAGAACAAGTAGCAGAGTTTCCTTTTTTTGGTAGAATATTGCATAATGTAAGAGATCAAGTAAGATAATATGAGGGGGCTAAGAATGAAACTGCAAAAAAGTCAAGAGTTGATTATCTCGTGAAAGAAAATTTTTTTAAAGAAATTTAACTAATTAAATGTGCAAGAATTACATTATAGAAATAAAAAATTATAGTTATTTAAAAACAAAATCATGAAGAGGAGTAGAGAAAAGTTTAAAAATAAGTGTGATAGTAACTAATTCAAAATAAATTAATGACCATATTTCTGAAGAAAAGAAGAACACTCAAATCAACTGCCAAAAGTTTTTTTGAGTTTGGTGAAGGATAATGAAGACACAATGTTGTATTCAACTCATTTTCTCAATCCGTGTACTAACATATATATTCTTATGGCAAAGATTAGGGTCAAAATTCAAAATTATCAGAAATTTTTTCTGAATGAAGCATTTTATTTTTATTTATGCAACAAAATTTAGAAAAAAATACAAACATTATTATTCTGTAGAATTTTATATGACAGAGCAATTTCTCAATCTGGGGGTTGCAAAATTAGCCTAAACTTTATTCATGTATAAAAAAAAACTAACATTTTACTTACATTTGTAAGTACAAATATAAAAAAAAAAACAACAAATTAATGATGGTTGCATTTTCTTCAAGTAAAAGTTTCTTCATATGTGGATCTGTGTTTGAATTATACTAAAGCAAATTGTTATCAAGTGATAAAAGACGATTCCTATATTTTGTTTTTAGTCCAACCATAGAAAAAAATCCTTTTCACAAGGAAAGATGTGGTGAAAGGGGTTAACATTTTCAATGCTTCTGTGACTAAATTTTCATATTTACTTTGATGAGCAAGACAAAATGACTGTTAATCTTCAGATGTGAATTGTAGTTTAATGTTTTATCAGCAGACATATTGATGAGCTGGTCATAAATCTTAACTGGTAATTTAGCTGCTGCAACATTGCTTTTGCTAAATGGATTTAGTACCAATCTCTTTAAGAAATCATTTTAATCTTCTGGAAAATACTCTACCAACTGAATTTTGTGATCATGCAAATGCATCTCTCTTGATGTTATCCAAATTGTGATGAATAATAGTATCTACTTAACCTAAATTTTTCACAATATAATCAGAAGTGAGTGAAAACTTATCAAAATTTTTGCTCTGAAAGCAAATAACCTCAATGAAAGCATGAACTTTGTCTTAAAAATTTTTTCTCACAACCTGGTAAATTCATAATCAAGTTGTTTAAATATGAAAGTACATCAAATGAATAAGCCAACAGCAACATGTACTCATTATCCTGTAAAAATATTGAGAATGGCATTTGTTTATCCTGGAAAATGTTATTAATTCATCTTGCAATTCCAATAACTGGGCTAACACTTTCCCCTGTGATAACCATCTGACTTCTGTATGGAAGAGAAGAGATTTTTTCTTTTTGTTCACTTCATCGTATAGTTTGGCTACCAGCCTATTTTGTAATAAAATTAACCATTTTTACAGCTTTACAAAGAATTTTTTAAAGATTTTCGGACATATTTTTTATGGCAAGAGCATGTCTATGAAGGAAGCAGAGTGTCCATTCCGCCCTTGGTATATAACGATTTTTTAATTTTTTCAGAAATCCACTTTTCTTTCCTGTTATTACCTTTACACTGTTGTCATCTGGACTTGAAAGCAAACAAGGACACTACACAGCTTCCATCAATGAAGTAAAACCATAATCTAAATAACTATCATTGTATAATTTTGTCTTTTTACTAATTGATACACTTTATGTATATGGTTTAGTTAATTTTATCACAAATTTATTCAGTAAAAAAGTTAATTCAGTCAAAGTTATTCATTTTGCATAAAAACCTAATTGAAAAAAATAGTTACACTGTTTGACCGCACATTAAAAAAAGAAACTCAATTATTGTTATTTCCAATGAAACTATGCTTCTAAAAACTTAAATAAAGGCACCATGTACATGCTTCATATTTCTGATATTCTGTATTCCCTTATGCCTCTTCTACACTGCTGACAGCACGTGTTCATATGCATGTTCAAACATGAGAAGAATATTGTACAAGTAGACTAAAGTACAAGGAGCATGTGCACTTCAAATTGGAACCTGTAAATTGCTCATGTTTGTATTTTTCATATGTGCATGTTCACACCATCGCTATCAATGCAACTAAATAGTTTTAACTAGGTTTCATTGGGTTGTGACTGAGGAGGGAGGGGTCGTAAATATTCATTACATATATATTTTTTTACTTTTTGGTGGTCATGGAGCTAAAAAGGTTGAGTGAGAATGATCATTATTGTGTGAATTGATAATTTTCTATCTTTTACATAAGCACCAAATGTTAAAAAACTATACGTACAAAAATATACGATTGGTTTGGGTTTTTTTTATTTTTTATTATGATGTAATATTATGTATAATTGTACCATTATCCATTTCTATTATGATTCATAAGGAAAATTACCTGATTCTTTTGTCCAATCCTATGAGCTCTTGCTTGTGCTTGCAGATCATTTTGAGGATTCCAATCAGAGTCAAATATAATAACAGTGTCAGCAGTTGCTAAATTGATACCCAACCCACCAGCTCTAGTAGATAACAAAAAACAGAAATCTGGAGAATTTTCTGCATTGAAATGATCCAAAGCTTGTTTTCTTAATTCCCCTTTAATGGCACCATCTAGCCTTTGAAACGGAAAATGTCTTAACTGAAGGTATTCTGCTAAGATGTCCAGCATCCTAACCATCTGAGAGAAGATAAGTACACGATGACCAGTATCTTTCAATCGAACTAATAATTTATCAAGTAGCACAAGTTTTCCAGAGCCACGAAGTAATTGCTGTAAATAAAATAATTAACAGAATCAATTTATAAAATTCATAATGGTGTAATAAAAGCAATTTTTTATATATCTAAAATTAAAGATTACAATAAGAAATTTTTTGAGAACAATCAGTTCTACAGATAACTATTATCATACTTCTTTCAGTTTTCAATTATTTAATTAAGATAACTAATTTTAATGAATTAATTTATTAATTCTGTGAATATTTTTTTCACTCACACACACTCAAGGTAAGCATTTAGAGCTTAAAATATCTGGTATAGAAATATATGAAAGAATTTTACAACACGTTGATAATATTTCTATATCCATTTGTATCCATGCAGAGAAATAATAATAAAATTAATTACTAGGAACAATTAATATTTCAAACTGTATAGACGACTTCTCAAAATACAAAGTAATTATACAGCTTTAATTTAGAATTCATTAACTGCAACTAATATTGTAAGAAGTAAAAATAAGTTTTACACATTAATAAGGAAAATTTCTGCAGGTAATAAAGACCAACTCAGACTATGAAAAAGAAGTGCGATTGCTAATATGCCAAAAAGGAGAAGCAGATAAATATGAACTGTCTCTTACATCTTTTTAAATTTGTCGAGATCAAACATTAAATGTGACTGATCTAACATTCGTTAGATCTTGCTAACATCAATAGTACTAACCAGAATTGTTTACAGGTACACAAAATGTGCTATGAATAAAAAAAGTTAAGTTTTACTAAGAACATGAGTAAAAGGGGGAACATTCAGATCCTAATATTAATTTAAGACAGGCTTAGGAAGAATAAAGTAAATATTTATTTTTAAGAAAACTTAAAAGTACAGGAAGTATTACTTACGATTTTCAAAAGACACAGAGACAGAGACAGTATGCTCTGGTTCTGGGAAGACTTTTAATGAATAGTGATCAATACAAGTAATAAGTAGAATCAATACAAGAATTGAAGTATATAAGTTTATCTGTTACAGATGTATAATTGAATATGTACATATATTTAATATAGCGTAATATTTCTCTTCACATGATAGATAATAAATAATGTACATACTTTAATGCATATTATTTATTACTCACATAATATCTAGTTAACATTATGACAATTAGTTTTAAAACGTTTATAATATATTCTTAAACTATGTGTACATCAAAACTACATCATGATTTTCTTAAAATTAAATTAATATTGATTTTTTAATTTGAACTGTTTATTTTGTTAAAGAAAAGCAACAAATGAATTTTATATATTTATAAATAGATTATATCTTAATCTTTCAAACCAAAATCATATATTGCAATTGTGCTTTTTCTGTGACACAACTATGGTAGCTTTCAAAAGAATGTGCCTTTTATGGATTAATGATCTTTCTTAAAATTCAAAAAACAGCATCTAAAAATGATGAAATAAACTAAAAATTAAAACAATTCACTTATGTTGATGCTGTATAATCATGTTCAATATCTTCAAATGTCACATTTCTAGGTAGGAATGAAGAGGTTTCTATTTTTGTTTGAATTATTAAAATAAAGTTACATATTTACTAATGTACCTATTAGTAAATATATTTAAATATCATATACCCATATTTAAATGCTATTCAAACGCTGAGAATTATTTATTTAGTTATAAGGATATAATCAGGTGTACTGCTATTAAACATTCTAGACATAACAAGGACGGAGCAGAAAATAAATAAAAGAGTAATGAGTAATTTCTGTAATAAAAATTGAGTTCAACAATAAAAACAATTATTAAAAAAAAATTATCATGAACCCTTTAGAATTTAAAAATATTTTTAATTGTACTTTTACTTGTTTTTATAAACAAATACATAAGAGATTTTAATCATTAAGTAATTTTTTAAAGTATTACTTGAATAGCTGCTCCTTTTTTTTTTAAGTAATAGTAGAAATTTGATTTCTAGGAAACGCCATTTTATATGACTCTTTATGAAAAATGTTAAGAACTTTAATAATAAAGTAGTACCTTAATTTATATAAGTTTAAATATTTTATAGTGTTTCTCTTCTGGGTTTTTCATTTCATTTAACAAATGTTACTTATTTTTTATCTTGAAAAAAAAAAATGAACAGTTTCAAAACGACAGGGAAATAGGAGCTTAAACTACAACAGTGTATAACTTAAAATATTCAAAAAAGAAAAAATCTCTTTTAAACTGAAAAAATAAAAAACATTCTGTTAAAGTACATTATATTGATCAAGTTCTAACATCATTAAAATTGTTGCTACTGCTGATGATGAATAGAAAAATAAAAAAGATATCACGGATTCAGTTAAAAAGAGTAACATTTTCACGGGAGGTCCTGTTAATCAGGATGTTGTTTCTAAGCAGTGTTGTAGGAAAAGAAAAAACAAAAAAATCTATCACTAAATCATTAAAATTCATTTCTGTTCATAATATAATAGCTAATCACCTGTATATGATCCTCTTGTGAAGTAAAAGGCTCGGGATCAGTCGGCTTTGTCAACAACGCATGATTGCAACATTTTTTTAATTCTATAACTATATTAAGGAATGTAGTTGGTGATCCTTTCACTCCTTTCCTTAAGGCATTGTAATTCTTTGTGAGAATCCACTTATAGTACTGTTTTTGAAGAGATGTCATTTCAACTCTTAAAATTTGTTCTACCTAAAAAAAATTTTTTAATAAAAACATTTAATACTTTTCATCAATAATTAATAAAAATGCATTAAAATACATCCCCTTTTTCTGTAACTGTGTCCTGTTCATCCAATACCAGAAGTGATGGTGCATGTTGTGAGCGAGTGTGTGTGTTATCCCCTAAGCAAAGAATTCTTTACCTTGATCTCAAAGCCAGATTAGTACTTTTTTCTTTAACTCTTTGTTGCCATTGAACTTTATGCATGCAAAGCTTCTTGCTTCTTTCATCAAAATAAGCAGATAAAAATCTGAAGGAGCAAGAACAGGGCTATAAGAAAGAAGAGGTATGAGGAGCTCCCAACTCACTTTGCCAAAAGTTTTCAGTGACAATTGTGCCAGATGAGGTCGAACACAGTTTTGAACAAGCACACCTTTTCTTTGCCATCATGGACATTCTTCTTCAACACGAGCTTGACTTTGTTCACAATCATGGCCGAGTAGTATAGGCTGTTAATAATGCAGTGCTCCTCCAAATAATCACAGAAAATTAGACCATGGGTACTCCAAAAGATAGTTAACATGACCTTATCAGCTGATAGTTGCATTTTGCATTTCTTACTGATAGGTGATTAAGGTTGTTTCCACTGCACGCTTTAATGCTTGGACTCCAGCTTTATGTGATTATCACAGCTCAAAATGATCACAGTTTCATCACAAGTTAAAATCCTATCCAAAAATGTGTCACTTCGTTATTGAAATGATTTTGTGTGTTCAGTGCAAATGCAAAATCTCTCACCTTTAAGATGAATGGTAAGCTCTCTGGGAACTATCTTGCACATGTCTTATCACGAGTTGTGCCAATACTTGCTCAAAATTTTTCAGCAATTTGTTCAACTGTAAGTCATTGGTCTTCTTGGATAAGTGATTCAATACTAGAATCTAATGTCAAGGCTGACATTGTTACTGGCTACCCGGAGCAGTGCTCATTGACACATTTTTGTTTATCAGTAGTTTCATTTTCGTCTATCAGTAGTAGTTTTATCAGAAGTTTGATTAAACTAGGATTCTATCTGATAAAACTGGGATTTATCATTTTGAGCCAGATCCAACATCAAAGTATGGAATGGAAACGGCTGAGTTCACCTGGCAGGAAAAATTCAAAACCTATACATCAGATGCAACAGTGTTTTGGGACTAAAAACAATTTATTGCAATTATTTGGAAGAAAAACGTACAATCTACTAGCAATAAATTGTGACATAATAGAAAATAAGTGAAATCCATAATAAGCAATAAACATCCTGGAGCTCTCTCAAAACCACAATTCCTCTGGATGATAATGACGAACCACATACTGCTCAAGCAAGACACAAGACACTATTTTTTGGGAATGTTACTGCATTCACTTTACAGTCCAAACTATCAGATTTTTTTTTTTTGATCCTCAAACGTTTTTAGATGGCACTGAGTTTGGCAACAATGAGCAGATCAAGAATGTATTACAAGAATAACTCGACACCAAGGTGAACACTAAATGTAGACTAATGTTGAAAAGTAGCCTTAATATTATTGTAATTACATATTAATTTAATGACAACAATAATGTAATTATTCTAAGACAAATTGTCCATCTAATTACTGCATGATTCTCACAGAAAATATATAGGATATATTCTTACCTTTTAAACAGTAAATTATACACATTTGAATTTAAAAAAAAGAAAAGATTTATTGGTTTTACTTATTTTTTTAACAAAAATATTTTTTTTGTGATACCACCATCTTCTCTACTGAATTTTAAAAATAAAATTACTTTTCAAAGCATTCCACATAACTGAATTACATTTTACAGTATATATTATATAAAGCACAGCTAATTTTGGACAATAAATTTTCTTATCTATTCTCTTGTAATTTATATAAAATATCCATGTTAGTGCCTCTAAATTCCTTCTTTAATATATCCTTATTTTTAAACATTTAAAATAAAAATAAATTTATAAATAAATTTAAATTTGTTCTACTGCATTACATTAATATATTAATTTTCTATTATATTAATAGAAACAGAAACGTAATTAATTAAGAAATGGAATGGATTGGAGATACCTAAGAAAACATTTTAACATAAAAAGAGATTGAACTAAAGAAGTTAGATCTTCTTTATGCAAGGATTTTCCATAAAATAAGATCTTCAATTTTTTTTCACAAAGAAAAACACATATTTGCAATGAATCATACATCGTTAGAAAGCCTAGACTTTCTACTATTTTTCTACATAACCCCAGTTGTGATTGATGCATTTTTGCATGCGGTGTAGCAATTTTCATACACCTGTCAACCCGCCATGGAACACAAGTAGCGTATGACCTCTTCTTTCAACTTCTCGATGGTTCTTAAATTTGTTCCATCTAGGTGTGACTTCAATGCAGGAAAAAGATGATAATCACTTTGTGCTAGATCCAGGCTGTAGAGAGGGTATGTGATGTTATCCCATCCAAATTGGTTGATGAGGTCAGTTGTTGCGTGAGCAGTGTGGGGACAAGTGGTCCTGATGAAAACACACTCCCTTTATCAACATGGTTCTGAATTGCACAGCAAAGGTTCTTCAAAGTCTGACAGAAGCGATCAGCATTTATTGTTGTCCTGGTAGGCATGAATTTCTTCAAAGTCTGACAGTAGCGATCAACGTTTGTTGTCCTGGTAGGCATGAACTCACACAACTATATCCTCTTTCTATTCCAAAATACATTCGCCATCAATTTGAACCCCATGGTCATCCAGCACACTGTTATGGACATCTGCGCATCCATTTTTAAACAATATGCACCATTTTCACACACTTTTTACGTCCATACACTGATGTCATATAACTAACGATGAATTTCTATAAGCATCCTTAGTACACAAAAAACAAATCACAGAACATAATTTGCACCTGGCAGTAGCAGCGAGTGCAAGCTCAATTGCGAACGGCTGCCAAAGAAAGACTAAGCATTGCAGACAACTTGAAGTGGTGAGGATTTGTAGGTGGGGAACCAAGCTACAGTATTGCTGGATCTTGTGTTAAAGCTTTCCTCATGATTCCAGCACCTTGGGAGACCTTATTTTACAGACAACCCTCATATTTATTGTTTAAGGAAGATTCCGATTTGATCAAAATAATGAAGCAGTGATCATATAAATTACAAAAAGAAAGAGCTGTGCTAAAATATCTTTGAAATAAAATGGAAAATAGAAAATGCTTAAATAACTTTATAACATCTTTTGAGTATTTAATTAATTTAAATTTGTAATAATAAGTTTAAAATAATAACCACACACACAATTATTAAATAAACTACATTATAATAAAAATATGCTTTAAGTACCTTAGCAGGTAAAGATTTTTCTACATCTTTTTTAACTCTTCTTAAAATGAATGGTTCCAACTGTCTATGTAATTTTGCATATCCTTTGTTCGCTGCATTGTCATGCTCTTTCTCAAATTCTTCCCAAGATTCAAACCTTAAATATTATAAAATGCAACAAATACAGTATAATTAACTCTATTCACAGGAAAAAGAAGACATACTACAAAACAGTTTTCCATAGGCAGTATTGTTACTAATTATTTTAAATATTGAACATTTAATCACTCCTTAAGATTGTTCATTAAGTTTCATCTTATGCTACATCATTAATTTTATTCAATTAATTGCAGCTTTATAAATAAATTTTTATATGCAATATAATTTAAAATGTAAAAAAAAAGTGAAAATTCCTCACTATTAAAATTAGCTTTTAACCCATTAAAAATATAATACTCTTTTAAGTATTACTAACATTTAGGGAGAGAATTTATGCTTTCCTATTTTTTTCTTTCAAGGAAAATGATATATTTGCAAATGCTTACATACATTGTAGGAGGGATGATAACCTAAAATGGACAACAGCATTTTGTCAAGAAACATTTTATACATATCCTAATAAGAGAAGTTTGAAACATTTTGGTAAACATTCCAGGAATAATGTGATATAATAAAGAATATTAGGTTGTACAAGTCAAAATAAATTGCTTTTAAATATTTCAATATTGTATTTGAGAAAATTTCTGAATAGTACATACAGATGGATGCCATTGCTTAATTTGGACCACAGTACAATAAAAACAATCAGTGAAATTTTAATTTTGATTATACATATGCACGTACGCGTGCGGATGAGCCGGACATATTTAGCACAAATATTTTCTTTTACAGAACCAATATTACTCTGATGAATTTTAAAAAAATTATATGAATCAAAAATACAACCTAAATTTTCTGCATTGTACAATGTTAATATAAATATGTGCTTAAATTAAATAATTACCACTAATGCCTTCCAAATTATAAATTATCTCTTTGCTGTTTTTTGTATTTAGTATCTTCATATATCTACCATATTATTTCATGTGTTTATATTTTAAATAACTAATATGGACTTTAATCACTTGTTTTCTTTTTTTATAATTGTGTATTTTGTTTTACTATTCTGATCAATGTTTTAATATAGTTTTCTTTGATGCACTCAGGGAAATGCTGGGGCAGTTTGTTTATCTCTTATCTATAGAGTAATAACTTATCTACATGTTCCTGACATTATCTATATACATACAGAATGGGCAGCAAGTACTTTTATGCTAGTTATGAAATTATTAGGATAGGTGCAGCTTATCTTGAATGGATCTAAAACATCTAAAACATGGTGGGTTCCACCACGTTCAAAACACAGCTGTATGCATCTCCACGTCTAGCTGTTTATCCACAATAGCAAATTAGGGGTGATCATGTCAAGTGCTTACTGAACAGCATCTTGGAGTGCTCAATGTTGACATATGTGTTTTGGATCTCTTTTTTTTACAAAACTCCAGAATGCACTGTCAAGTGTAGGGAGGTCAGGGATTCTTTCTGGCCAAGGCAATGGAGCTGGTAACTCTTCCTTCTGACCCACGTGACCAAGGAGATGTTCAGCTGTCACCCCAACCCAAATAATAACATGAGGTGAATGGTATTCGACTTCCTCAAAAGAGTGAGGACTGTCTTTCACCAGAAAAAACATTTCGGTTACGAGAGCTTTGATAAATCGCACTCATCTGAAAACATGATGTTATTTTTTCATCTTCTCTCAGGAAGTGTTCAAGCAATAGCTGACATGTATAAATATGTCAATCAAGGTCATTGTCATTAACTCATTAACTGTAGCTACATTCAACTTTCAAATCCTTCCAGGTATGGTCTCACATTGTCAATCTTGGAATGGCTAAATCTGCAGAACGTTTGTGTATCGATTTCATTGGTAATTGTTGAATTTATTCCTCAACAGCATCACACATCTCAGCTCAAGTGCTCGGCTCATCAAGAACAATTCCATTGCAACAGCCTTCTTCTCCTGTGACAGTAATCGTTTGCTGTAAATGTGATGATTTCCCAAAATAGATGAAGACATTATTAATGTTGTTCTCCAATGTTTTACAAGTGTGTGGATGTCTGTGGACGCATACACAAGTTAACAAATATTCTTGGATAGTAAACGCACTTGTATTTGCCATCATTCCACATTCAACTATGATTAAGGTCATTACACCACAAATGAACACACCAGTGATCCTAATCACAGCTTATCCTTCCCACATTTTCCAGCAGCAGTGAGAACTGTCAGCAATAAAAGCCCAATTAAGCTCGATTTATTACAGAGTAAAGGGACTTCCCACCTATAATACTATTATAATATATAACAATATTTAACTATCATTTGTTGATGAAATATTCAAAATGATGCTGTAAATAGATCTTAAAAAAATTCGTTTTTAATACATTTCTTTAAATCAGAAAAATTATTTTTGTTATTTAGGAACATTTTATATATAAGCTTATTTTAAGTTATCAATGCTGATTTAAAGAAACATGATTTGTATAATTTGTCGGCCTCTATGGCCCGAGTGATAGCATCTTGGCCTTTCATCCAGAGGTCCCGGGTTCGAATCCCTGTCAGGCTTATTTTTCACACACGCTATAATTCATTCATCTCATACTCTGATGATGTACCTAATAACGGTGGTTACGAAGGTTAAATGAGGTAAAAAGTAGTGCTATGTAATACTTGAATGATACCTCATCAATTTTACTGTAATTTTGGCTACAAAAAAATCCTCAGTATGCTTTAAATTACAAAATTCCTAATTTCAATTATTAATACAATTAAAATCTTTAATTAAATAATTTTAAGAGTTTTATTTGAATTAAATCTCTATTTTAAATAATCTTACTTGTATATATCATTAATACATAACTTAATATTTAATATCAATAAACATTAAAACAAATTATATTTTTATAATAATCAGATAACTTACTTTGCAGGCATAATAAAATGAAGGAGAGCCCAAAGTTCTTTTAAGCTATTTTGAAGAGGAGTACCAGTAATTAACAATCTATGATTTGTATCAAATTCCTTCAATGTTTTATAAAGTAAAGAATCATCATTTTTTAATCTATGGGCTTCATCTACCATTAATATAGCCCAACTGAGGCTACCAAGGAATGCTTTATCTTTTAATACAATTTCATAGGTGGTTAGTACCGCATTTAATTTCAGTCTGTTTGAGCCAGAGAATGTCCATTCATGTTCTCTTATCTGTAAACATAAAACCATTTTTTTTAATAAACCTCTTAATACAAATGTTATAAATTTGGTATTTTCACTTTAAATTAACTAATAATGAATTCATCAATAATAATTCATGAACTGAGAATAAGAAAAAGCTCAATGAAATTAATTTTTCCAACTGTGCATCTCACATTCTTTTCGTAATATGCTGTGTCATATTTTAACATGCCTAAGACTGAGACCGTATAAGAGTTGTTATAATATTAATAGAAAATAAGAAAAATCAAGCTCCAAAAAAGAAATAAATCATCCAAGACTATAGCCCATCTCTGCTGCTTTTTAATTTATAAGCAGAAAGTAACAATTTTAGGACAAAGTGACATTTAAGGTTAAAAAAATAAAACTTACGATTTTCTGATGATGTTAATTTAATAGGAACCATGAGTTAGAACTTATGAACTGTACAAATTTATTGCTAGGGAAGAAAAAATAGACAAAAGAGGATAACAAATTAAATATTAAGATTGGAAACTCAATATATTGGAAGCTACAGAACTTAGTAACATTAAACACTAAATGTTGATTTTATAAATTTATCACTTAAAAAAAAGAAAGGTAAATAATTGATGAATAGCAATATTAAAAAACTGTTTCTTAATTGCTTTCATGTTCACTCTCAGTTATTGACTCACCATCAGATGCTGAATTTGTTAATTTGCATTATCATCATTCATTGCACCTTTAGAATCATCTATCACTACATTAGACAAGTAACATTAAAAAAAAAAAATGTTTTTTTATGATTTGATCATACTTTACATACCAGTGAGTAAACATATCTTGTGATTAGTTCTGTCTTTACAGGCAGAAGTTTGCTAGTAACACAAACAGGAATTATGATCTAATCATAATTTTTTATTTTCCAGTCTCAATATTGTGAAAGAGATGGCCACAAAAACACCAGTCATAGTTGTATAGTTTCCTTAAAAAAGTCAACCAGGTCTTACTCCCAATCATGCATTTTTCTACTGTTTATCGTACATTTTTTGAACCCAGTCAGTTAAATCAATACATAAATTTTCTGTTTTCCTTCTTATATTATCATGAAAGGTGATAATTAATTGCCATCAACAGCTACATTTAGCACTATAGTAACTCTTTAATTTCCCACAACTGTTTATTTTAATTTTAACTTATATTTAACCTTTCTTATTTATCATCTAATTGTAGGATATGTCAAAAAAAAATTGATCATAAGTAATGGTAATATAGTACGCGGTCACGGTTGGAAGAAACCAAACAAAGGTAATAATAAGTTGTGTAAATACAATGATGGAAATGTCTGCTGAAGCATTTGAATCAGTTGGATCTTGACAAGTGACCAAACTGATAACTGTGATGTGTTATCGGGTTTAAAGGATTTGAAAGATGACCTCTGGTAAAGTCCATCAAAGTTAAGTATAGAGGGGGTGGTGTAGAGACATGGATCAACACAAGATGGGTGTCTTCCCCTTCAGGGGTCAGATTGTAATGATATCGAACTAATTTGTCTTTGTAACTGGAAGGGTAATTTTTGACATACTGTCAAAAACTACTGACATTATATCAATATGTTAGCGATTTTACTGCAATAAAGGCAGTAATCACGTTTCATACAATTATTCTATTCATGGCAACTAGCCTTATCTATTTCTTTACTAAAGCACAAATGTATATTATAGAAACACAGCACTTATTACATTATACAATTAAGTACTTACGATTCCTGACCTAAGTTACACTTAGTTACTAAGAATTAACATTAATACTAGAGAAGAAAATAGTAATTATTTTTTAATTTGAATGAATCAAAAAATCATGATTTTATTGACATTTAACATTTTATTGAATTACTATGTTCTACTTACTATGTTTCTTGATACAACATCACCAAGATATGTAACTATATTCATTTCTGGTGCCCAAAGACTGAATTCTCTTTGCCATGATGTCATAGTTGACAATGGTACAACAACAAGGTAAGGACCATACAACTGATATGTGTGGAACAAATAGTAAAGCATACAAATAGTCTGAAACATAAAAAAATAATTTTTATTTTAATTCCCTATAAAATATTCATAAATATTAGAAACAATACCCTTAGTAAAATTTATTTAAAAAAACTCAAAACCTACCTTAAAACTTAAACTTTAAAACTAAGAAATCAACTAAATATATAACTTTTATGATAAATTATAAATTTTAGAATATAATAAATATGCAACTATCTAGAGATATATTCATGGCATGCATGAACAATTATCTAATTTTAATAAATGAAATATCAAAATAATACCCTATTTTTTATCTGAATTCCACCTACAGGGAATCATACATGTCTTATGGACCATGATTTCGTAAGACTCAAAATGTTATAACAGGACAAATTATACTGAAAATAAGATTGGATCTTTATAATCCAGCAATAAGTAATATAGTTAAATTTTGCTAATAATTCTCAAATTTCAATGATAACAGTAAAAGAATCATTCTCCTCAGCCCAATGATTCTTGAGTTTTAAGTGGATGTTAGCGGATAAATTCATCAATAATGACATTCTGATTGTTACATTTATTTTGTATGACAACTGTATGAAAATTTCTTTTGATTTAGAACAATTTCATAATATCAAAAGACATAATAAACAAACAAGTCATAGTTGAATAAACCAGATGAAATACTACAAAATATTTATGTATGCAAGGTCACACTACAATTTAAACAGAATTATAAAAAAAGCAGCCCTTACACAACCATTACTAGGATTTAATAAATAAAAAATTCAGATATACTGTAAAAATATTAATGAATAAAAAATTCAATAAATATTATTAAAAACTTTATGTCCACATAATGAATTTTTTTTTTATTAGATTATTTTTATGTTCACTACTACTGACTTACTATTTAATGTTGTCTCGCACATCTCCATCATGAGATCTAATACAATGAAATTCATTAATTGTATATTAAATTATTTTAAACAAATAAAACTAGTAGAGAAATAAACACATGGAAAGGGGAAAATCTTGATCCACTATCTTTGATAGTGGAATTACATGAATCTTTCACTGTAACTTTTGGAGTTTTTTTCTGTGCTACAAAGTCTGTAACTAGCAAACAAGCCAAAAACTCTCATATGTAATAAGCAAGTAATTGAAGCATAACATGTATCATTTAATGTTTATTCTAATCAACAAAAAACATTCTCAGCAACATAGAACTAAATTACTAAAGCAATTAGACAGTAACAATTAGACCTAATCTAATTTCTTTTTTTAGGAACAAAAAACTTTTTCATGTTATCACCCTAATCTATTAAACATCCAAACAATGTTCACAGGAAGTTGCAACATTTACTGCTTCTATTATTAAAATTAAAGTTTATGGCTTTCTTTTCATCAAGAAATAATTCTCTGAAAGCACCATTAATTTCTACTGTTGATATTTTTCTATAATTTTTTATCAAGATAAGTTTTTAAGATAGATATACATTTTATGGCAGAACCAATTAAATAGTTTTAAGCAGTAATAAAAAAAATGTCTTTATTTCCTTAATTAGCAAAGTACACACCATTCATTAATTTTTAAAAATAATGTCAAGATGGTGATTTGCTGTTAGCAGTAAAACAATATTGGAAATGACCTCTGAAACTTCGTACACCTTGTTCATACATATCGCACAGCATATGGCAAATACATATCATGGTATGGCATTAACTTCTTCAATAATCCGTTCTCTTAACAGTGATAGAATGGTGAGGGTGATCTCACCACTCATCACTACTGATGGCGATTTAAACACCTTTTCTTTCAGATACCCCCAAAGAATAGAATCACAAACACTCAACTCAGGTGACTGAGCAGGCCATCTACATCACCCTTCACAGAGATCAAAATATTGAAAAAATTTCAAACTAGGTGAGCTGTGTTCCATCCTGTTGGAACCCAATCTCTCTTCTTTAACTATCTCTTTCATTCTGAGCTCCATAAAATTTTGCACCACACCGGTAGTTTAGGGGAATGTAGCTGTTTTTCATGAATAAGTAGGGGGGAAGGGTTATTTTTTCAGCCCAGTAATGGAAATTTTGCTTATTCACAGCTTCACTGAGGTGAAAATGTATCTCATCACTGCTGAAGAAAGCTACTTCAGGAGTGATCTGCGCAAGTATTTGCTCACAGAGATTTTGGCAGTTAGCATAGTCTGTTGGAATCAATTCTTGAGTCATGATTATTTTGAAAGGTTGAAAATTCAAACTGAAATGTAGAATTGTCCTCAAACTGTGGTCTGACATCCCCAAGGCAACAGCATGCCTCTGAGCAAAACGTTTTGACAAACTGCTTGATCACAGCTGCCCATTTCCTGGTGTTTGGATGGACCTGTGTCGAGGCTAACTCTTCTTAGTGTACTACCAGTTTCCTCCAACTGTGTAACCCAGGACCGAATTGTGTTCGAACTAGGAACAGCAATTTTGTGCAGAATGTTGAACTATCACTAAAAAGCTCTTTACATAGTGATCACAGATCAGTTGTTTTCTACATACACACTCAGGCAAAGCCACAATGTATTCTGGTTTATACAATGTTGGCTACTGAAATTGGGTCATCAACAGAACAGAAGGAGGCAACGTGCATGAACGCTAAATCATGATACCCCTTCTAACTGCTTATGCAGTTGGTGCTGCATCCTGTACATATATTAAGAAAAATAGGATCCTAATGTTGAGTTCTGCAGAGTATCTTTAACAACATACTGGGCTAATAAAGCTGGATTTTAAATAAACTTTAATTAGAAACTGAGAGCTTTCAAAATTTCTATTAGCAATTAACTATAAAAATTATTTTTGAATCATGTGCATTCAGCTTAATTAAAAATAATCATGGTTCAAATAGTCAAAGGCCTTGGATAGATAAACTGAGAACTGCTCTTTAATCAAATATGATCAGATAAATAATTACTAACACATAATGCAAATAATAAAAAATAGAAGTAAAAATCAAAATAGCATATGAAATAAATACTAACCTGAATTGTTTTTCCTAAACCCATTTCATCTGCAAGAATAACTGAATTCTCTTTACACCAAGAATGAACCAACCAATTGAGACCACTAATTTGGTAATCTCTTAACACCAAAACCTTAAAAAAAAATTGTAATATTCAAATAATAAATGAATAAAAAATTGTAAAATTTAAATAGAAAAGGTTTAATTACAGTATTACAAAATTACAGCATTTAAAAACGGCATGCAATTTATTGTCAGTATTTTAGATTATGCATAATTTACATTTTTTTAATGAAAATTTATCTTTATTTATGTAGAAGATCATCAGTAAACATTAATCAAATTAGCTTTCTTTTATTAAATTTTAATGGTGATAGCCAAATTAAAGTCATTCTAAAAAAACTCATTACAGATAATTAATAAAACTTTACAACTGTAAAATCTAAAAAAATTTAAAAACTTTAATTTGTCTGATTCATGAGCCATTTCTATAATGTCAATTTTGCTCTTCAGTTTAAATTTCCGTAACATATGTTGTCATGAAGAAAAAAGTTCTTCACATCCCATATAAGGAAAGGACAGCAATAACTAGTGTGGGATCATATTGGAGCTCATTAGACAAAAATTAAAGATCAATTTTAATCTGAAAAACTTAACAGTATATGGCAAAACTTCAAGGTATCTTAACCATGTACTCAAATTTACAGCAAGCAATCTTGATGCTAAGTTCTTAGTTGAAAGCAATTGCCAACTGCTTCCAAATAAAAGAATAAACATAATGAAGTAATAGCATGGTTTGTGAAGATTACCAGAATGCAAAGTGGATTAAACACTTTGGGGTTTAATCAGATTGTCAATTCCTTTTAATTCTTAGGTTGCTAAGAATACAGGAGAAATATGTTTCAAAGAACTAAGATAATGCAGTAACTGAGACACAGTGGATGAGGTCATGATGGCTAAGTTCTTTAACCAGCCAATAATGTACAATTAATGAACCATCTCAATTGGAAATCCATTAATGTTTATCACCATGACTAGATTTTTACTTTTCAAAGTAACAAAACATCTGTTGAAATTTCAGCCAAGTAATGTCCATCTTCATGAAAGCAGACAAATAAAAGGTGATAATGCAACAGTATATGTTGCTAATGAGGAAACATACATACACTGATACAACATAGCATATGTATCAGATGATTTGAGGTCAAATGTATTAAATATTTGCCATACCTGAACAATCATAAGAGATGTATACAATGGGAATCTTCAGCAAAACAGTTTACCAAACCAACTTTGATAAACAAAACAGACACAGGGTGATTCAAATAGTCACTACAATGACTAATTTGGATTTATTAAGCAACAAGATGATCCCAATGCCCAAAAGAATACGCTTTTAAACATTTCCTTCATGCAGTTATTACAAGTATTTGGAACTCAAAGAATACAAATGCCATCTTACTGGAAAAAATGTTTGAATTAATTGCTAATAAATATGTTATAAGCTTAAAATGACTATGATTATAATAGCTTACAATAAATAATAAATGTAATTAACTTGAAAAATTTATTTTATAATTTCTGTAAATTAATTTATATAATCAAGAAGATATGTAGATAGGAAAATTAAATAAAAACTGATCACCCTAAGCTTCCTGTTCAAAGACAATCATATATTACAGAAATAAACAAAGCTGGATATTAAAGAATTACAGAATTTTTTAAAAAACTAAAAAAAATTTCAAGTGTACACTTAAATAAAATTCAGCAATAGCATTTTTTAAAGGCTAACCTACGCATAAATATTTATTATAATGTGTGTTTTAATTAATAATATATGAATTAATGGAGCAGGATTACAAATTAAAATAGTTATTAAAAATATATTTTAATAAGAATCGTAAAATTAACATTATTTATTTTGGGCAGTACAGCAAGGTAAAATTTTTATTTACTAAACTATTTTGTCTGCTCTGTAATTCATCTACTTTCTAATTTATTACAACTGCAATCCCAAACATAATATATCAAACATTTATGCTGCCATTTTGCTATTGTACCATTGACAAAGTTGTCAATGGATTGCTTTTTTAAAATAAAAACAATCCAAATAGCCAAGAATTTAAAAATTTACTATTGAAATTGGGAGCATCTATGAATACATTAAGTTTATATCAAGCAACTAGGCAAATACAAAAGGATGAAATGAATTTGGCTCACAAGGATAAATGTTTTAATATATTTATGCAGCTTATAAATAATACTCCAATTTTAATTAATAATAAATGAAACATGCAAAAATGTACATTACCATTACCTGATCTCCTCCCATGTATTCAGGCTGGTCCACAATCTTAGTAAATTTGGGACGTGATTTTAATGCTCTGCAATGTTTAGATGGAGTTCTTTTGGAATCTTCTCTTTCACGAAATTCTTTAATTTTCTTTGGCCATTTTCTTTCTATTAACCCTGCATCTTCCCATGTTGCCTCAGAGTAAGGAAGAGATTCCCATTTTATGAAATACTCACTAGGTTCACTTCTATAAGCTAAAAAAAAAAAAAATTACTAAATTATTTTGATGACTTTTAAACATTTATAATAATTTTTCACAGTATTATAAGATCCATCAAGTGCATGGTAACAAAAACACAATATGGACACCAAACCTTACACTTGTGTGTTTGTTGTGTCTGGCTTGTCATGAATGCATCTGGCATTCGTTACAAGCCAGACACTTTATGCAGACTGTACTAGATAACATATAGATCATGTAACTTGTTCCTATGATATAGTACCGAATAACCACTATTTTTTGTAGTGACTAGATTTCATGAAAGAGAAAATGTAGCTGATAGTAAACATTATTAGTGTTACCATGATGACAGTTTGCATGACATTCATCATCAGTCACTTTTAATGTTTTTTAGGATAGTTATTAACAAATTTTTTCCATCAAGAGTTGTTTACAAAACTATAAAAACTCAAGACATCCCCTTAACAAATTTTGAGTAATGTATTTGAGAATCCTATATTAGCAGGCAATTCAATGTTTTATTTGAATTTGCATACATGTTTTGAATAATAGTTTTTATTAACATGAAACAATTTCATCTTTTTGGATATGTACATTAAATCCAAAACATCAAGTATGGTGTTCTAAGAATCCTCATAGTTACTAAGGAAGCTGGTGTTTGGTGTGTGATTTTGAGATGAAGAGTGGCTGAATATGTTCCCTTCCCACAAAAAAAAAACCCATTAACAATAGAACAGCATACAAGAATGTTTATAAATTTAATAGCCTAGCTTGACATTCCTTAAAATGCAAAGTGAAATTGCTGGTTACAGCAAGATGATGCTACATGCATTACTGCAAATTAAACTATGGAGTTACATGAAATTTTTGATGACAATGTAATTTCTAGTGGAATATTTGTATCGCTCACCACTAAATTTCAATTTTTATGTAATAATCTGAAAGGTAGTGTTTTCAGGAGCAACTCTCACATAATAGAAGAATTGATAGAAAATATTTATTGAAGACAGCATCCCTACAATCAGTGCAGCAACTTTTATGGAAAGTTCATGGAATATAAAGAAAGGAATTAACATCTGCTTCAATCTTCAAGGTGGTAATTTGTAAGTGGGAAAAAAATTAAAGATATAGTTTCGTTAATTTTCTATATCACATAATTTAATTACTTTAAATTTTTTCTATACTTTTATTTTTTATACTTTAATCATTAGTCATTAAATTTTTTCCACACAGAGGTTGCATCACTTTACAAACAACCTGCATATGACAGATTAAAATTTTTTATACAATTAGTTTAGTGCAATTTCACATTAAAATGATAATAGAATGCGAGTTAAAGTTTATAAAAAACTGACAACTTTTAAAGTAAAAACAGCTGTTTAGAACGTAATAATTGTAGTAATAAAAGTAATAGATATAAATTAAAATTTCTACAAATGGAACTTAAGTATTTATTTTTATTTCTTCTTTTAATGTCCCTTTTTAATATGAATAGGAAATAAAACCAATATCTGAATGAAAAAAAGTGACATGTAAAGATGTAAAACCAGCACGTAGAAAAAAGTAAAAGTAAAAGAATATAATTAAATTGATACTGAAAATAACCTAGATAGTCTATTATATGAAAAATATAATTTCTTCTTTTATTTTTCAGACTAATTTTTAAAAATTTTTGTGTAGGTATACTTTGAATATCAGAATGAGTTTGAAGTATATATTGTTACTCAATGACAATCTCACATTAAAACAAATGATGATGATGAGACAAAAAAAAAATCACAAAAACTTCTTTCTAAGAAAAAATCAATGAAATCAGTCAGGAAAAAAGTATTTATGAACCTAAAAGTTTTTGTAGGCACTAGTAACAATGAATTGAGATAAATAACTACTTAATGAATTGACATATTATTAATTTTTATAAATATATTACTATTTCATTCTCATTTGCTTATTCTTTATCAGATTTAATTACAAAATCATAAGTTTACAGTGATACAAACGTGTGTTGATTTGACTTCTGTAATACTAGAGAATGATTTTTATTTCTTATTCCACTCTTAATGTATATCCCTGACCGTAACCTTTGGAAGTATTAGATCCTTCAAATTAAATTTATTGGCAAGGTTAGATTTCTACATTATTTTTAAAATCAATAAATTAAATGCAAGAAAATAAAATTCCATTTGCAATACAATCACAGGCTTCAAGTTTAAATGATTAATTAATCATCCACATAAAACTAAACTGCAACCTTAGTATTCAATTTTAGATGAAAATAATTTTAACAATTTTATTCTTTACTAACAAATTATTCTTTCAACGTGGTTGTAGCTCTTCAGCAGTTCCTGTTGTAGCTCTAACTGACATTCAAAATATTCTATATCTTCTGGAGTAGTGTGTTGCTTCCAGAATCTTATTTCTTCCTCTCGTTTTACAAAATTTTCTAGTTTCTTTAAGCCTTTTGCCTGTAAAATAAGGTAACAGAAAATATAAATTATTAAATATGCCACACTTTACTAAAATAAATTTTTCATTTCTCTTAATAAAGAACTAAATTATACACACAATGTGTATAGAAATATATATCTAAATTACAACTAATACGATAATTTGACTTCCTTAATTAAAACTGATTACTTTTAACTAAATGATTATAAGACTTATCTATAATATGAATGGCCTATTTTAATATTTACAGCATCTAGGTAAAATAAAAGTGGTTGCTACAATCTGCTAAAGACTAATTTGAATGACATGTTAATTATAATCCATCAATACATGTTAACAATACATGTTAATTATAATCCATCAACATGTCAATAATCCATCAATCTATGCCTTAAATTCCAATTACTTTTTATATCGGGCACATGTCAAAAGCTTATATTATACATGTATATTTTTCTACAATCTATTGAGAATAATATTCCTCTGCACTTCATAAATTATATTTATCTGATCCACTTAAGTATAGAAATAATAATAAAGGTAGGATGATACTTATTCCGTTATATATGCAAGAGTGCTTTTACAAATTATTCGTATGAAATTACATATTAATCCTGGAAGCAGTAAGTATCAATTAAATCTACAAGTATATGGCCCATAAATTGCAACTGTTGATTTTGCCGACAGATGATCCCACTCTTGTTTTAAATTAACAGGTAGCCAATCTTCTTAACTGTATTATCATTTTAAACATAAAATTCTCGTCTTTCTCATAGTATACTTCATTTCTGCTGGGGACGTTCTATCTATTTTTTACAGTAATGAAAATCAAGGTAGCATTTGTGTGTTAGCTATCATTGTTTACATTGCCGTGTGTTTGCAGTTCGTTCTTGTGTTTATGTTTAAAATATCTTGTTTATAGCAATAAAATAACTAGCAGTTATAGGTAAGAATTTCTGATGAAAAAAGCAGCGGTCATTCATAACCTTTAACACTGTATTGTCTGATCTTCCATCTATTTTAGTTGTGCTTTACTATTTTTAGCATTTGAATTCTGAATTCATATAACATATATTATAACACATAACAAAATTCTGATCAGATAATGTCAAGAGAAAAATTTATAATTTCATGCAGGTTTACATGAAAAACCTGATTGACTTTCCGCTTTCAGTATTGTGTCATCTGAACATGTTCTAATCAATCTACCTAGAAGACAAGAAAGGACGTGTGGAGTTTGTGGCCACACAAAAAAGCAGGGAAGATTATCTTACTAGTGTCCAGGATGTAATTTCGGGATCCATATAAATTGCTGGTCACAACTTTACCACTATTACAGAATGATTATTTAGAGTTAGAGATTAAGAAACACTGTGTAAATAATGAGACTTATGTTAAAATAAATTTTCTCAGCGAGTAGAAGGAACTAGCCATTTTCAGCAAGTGTATTTAAATTATATATTTTTTTCTATATTTTCATTTCTACTGCATTTAAAATAATGAAACAAAATAAGATTTTCTTAGAATAAAATGTTTTACTATTATATGTATATCTCAGAATAAGTGGAATTATTTACTTGTTTGAGAAACCTGCGCAGTAAAGAAACAGATTTTTACATTAATGATAAAAAATATTAACTCATCAATATTCTTTGAGATTTTCTGTTTAACTTTGTTTATAATAAGCCTGATTAGGGTGAATATCATTAAAATCCCATAAGTTCAGGAAAATGACTATATATTGTGCAAAATTACATGGCGTTTTAGAAGTGATGTATAATCACAGCTTTGAGGTTAAAAATCACAAACGTAGAAAGAAACAAAACATTTAAAAAATAATGCACCAACTGATTCATATGGTTTATCTAATTTGTGTGGTATTTATAAAATAAAATGTAATGAATGTGACCATATTTATATAGGTAAAATCACAAGATCTTTTAAAACTAAATTCTATGAACACTTTAGATATTATTAAAGTACAAAATTGGGTTTCTCTAATGTTTCTGATCATCTTATTACACACATTCAATATCTGATATTCATACAAATTTAGAAATACTGGAAATTAAGAAATACAATATTAATACAAATAATAGAGGTTTAGACACTTAAAAAATATTTTATACACATAAATATAAAAGTAAATTTAATTTGATCAGTCTATATACAGAGCATGAGGATGACACAATCATAAAAGCTGCTATAGATTGCGCACTTCTTAAGACATTGCATTGTGTTTATAGTCACAAAAATTTGCCCATCTGATCCACATGGATTTCTGTTTTGTATAAATTATTACTTTATTTTTAATTACTTTAATTTAAATTTTTATTTTTGATTTTTATTTGGAAAGAAAAACTTTTTTAAGAATTCTTAAATTTTAAATCTTCAGTATAATATAAAATGATTTTTAATTTCAATTTTAATGTGTAATATGATATGAATAATTTGTAAAAGTTATGTTGAGCAACTGATGACGCAAGTAATTCGTGAAAGCACTTTGCATACATAATACCAGTGAGTGTTGCTGTTAAGTATCGCACTTGGTTATGCACATTGACTTGTTAGAGATATAAGTATGGTTGATTTGTTGTAATTTTTTTTTTTTGTCGTTTAACCTCTGGAAACACTGTTAAGGTATATCTTCAGAAAATGAGATGAATAAATTGTAGTGTGTGTGAAAAATGGCATGCCTGAACGGGGTTCGAACCTGGGACCTCTGGATGAAAGGTCGAGAAGCTACCACTCACCCCACAGAGGCCGACAAATTTGTTGTAATTTTTTCTTCATGTATGTAATTGTATATATTTATATATATTTTTTTTCTCTGTATGTTCGTAGTATGCAAAAGCCATGTTTGTTGACTTAGTGCAAGGATGCAGTCGTGGCATGCTGCCATTCTGAATTATGTTTTCTTCATTGTATTTGAATTCAGGTATGTATTTTACAGTTGATTTATTTGTATATTTCAATTGTATGTCTCTATATGTATTTTAATTATAATTATACATAATTAGTTATACTTGTAGTATGAATGGAGTACAAATGTGTGTGTTGACAATACCCTCCTTTCTGACAGAATGGTTCACTAGCAGTACCAAGAAGAGTGGATAGAGCCAGGGGTGGTGGTTTTATCGGTAGTGCGCAGGAATACATACACATTTCTGTTAACATCTTGCAGAACCTGTTAGTGACCCAGACACTACCTGGATATTCCAGCTCAAATAAATATAATTTATTATTTTACTGAAATTAATCTTTTTAAGATTCATGTTATACCTCTATACAAATTATTAAAATTCTTTGTTAAATTCTTTGTTTATTGACAAATAAATTCAATTATTTGTTAAAAATTTAAAATCAACTTATTTGTTCAATAAATTTTCTATTTTTTTGGATATTGTAGCTGATAATATTATACAATTTTTCCTTATCTGTAGGAATCATTCTTTTGGAATTTTTTTCTGAATCTACAACCATATTCTCAGTAATGTTAATTTTACTACCATTATCAATCAAGTTGAAATTAAATACATTAGTGGCGATAAATTTTTCATTATCATTAAAATTGATATTTGTCAAGTTTAAAAATTAAAATATTACTTATGTTATTATCTGAATTTTCTCAAGAATGTATAAGATTAAGTTTAACTTTATTTGAATTATTATTAACATATTGTTTATGTTTAAAAAATTCTGCAACATAATTACTTGTATTTTTATTTCATTTTGATTAAAAAATACATTTTGGTTTCATGAGTCTTTTTTAGGTTATATTTATGTTTTTCTATATAATTTCAATTAAACTTCTTATATAATTAAAAATGAATGGTCCTAAGCTTTTTTGTAATTTTAAATGTATATTATAATTTAATATTTATACAATTTCTCTTAAGTATCCTTATTTAATCTCTTATTATGTATTAGATAATGGTTTGTTTAATATAATTTAACAAAATATATATGTTGCAATTTGTGTTACACAGACGTGCTGTTAAAACATTTGGCATCACCAAATTATGGCTTTTTAGACAGCCACCTCTTTACCCACTGAATTAAAAAGCGCCCGAATAACAGTAAAAACAAAATACCTTATATGTACACACACACAAAAAATACATAATCTAAATATTTGACAAAAAACATTATTACTCAAAAATAAGAAAATACAAGACGCTAATACAAACTTAAAACTTGACAACGTACCTTTTGGTCCTTAAGTGATTGTTCTGATTCCCATGTATTATGTATATGTGACCATCCTTTCCATTTAATAAGGTATTGCATTTCTGTAATTTCCAAATCATTAGGATCACAGTCTTCATTAAGATCACCATTTTCTTCTACAGCATACAATGTTGTTGCATTTCCAACCACTATAAAATAAATATATAAACAAAATTATATACAGTAAATTTAACATAATTCTACAAATTAACATTCATTTTTAGATGAAAAACGGTTAGCCTGAAATAACTTCTGCTACAATACTTTACATAAATATATATATATATATATATATATATTTTCTCTTTTTCTTTCCTCTGAAACCACCCTAAGGTATTACTTCAGAGGATGAATGAGGATGATGTGTAGGAATGTAAATGAAGTGTGGTCTTGTACAATCTCAGGTCGACCACTCCTGAGAAGTATGGTTAATTGAAACCAAACTACCAAAAAACACTGGTATCCACGACCTAGTATTCAAATCCGTATAAAAGTAACTACCTTTACTAGAATTTGAACCTTGGAACTCTCGATTTCAAAATCAGCTGATTTACGATGTCACGTTAACCACTAGGCCAGCCCGATATGCTTCAGATATATATAGATTTTAAATTCTATTAACATTATCCCCTGGAACAGAATATTGAGATAAGGCATATCTTACCCACATTCTCAGTCATGATTGAATTTATTTTTTTTCTTTTTTTTAACCTTCAAAATCATCGTTAAGGTATATCTTCAGAGGATGAGATGAATGACATTTAAAAATTTAACATTTTTTAATCTATGCTTTGAATCTAAATTACCATATATAATTTCTGACAAACCAGAGGTCTCTGCAAAATCTCTATATCTAGAGCAAGAGAAAAAACGCGATGAAGCAGCAAATGAAAAAAATTTGTTTTATAAATAATTATATTTGACTGCTAGAATGCAAATTGCTGAACTATCTAATAATAATCAAGCACCTATAACCATACACTGCATCTCTTCTAGTTTTGTTTTAGCAGTAATGTATTGATTTGTTTGATGGGAAAAATGAAACCTGTCCTTGCTTAAAAATGGTTATCTGTAACATGGGTTTATTTGTTATTTACTAAACAATAAAAACAAGACATATTTGCCATAAATATACCTCATCGATTTCCATAATTCTAGCCTAAACACAAAAAAAAAAAATCAATCTTCAGCAACATATTCATTCTCTTTGTATTTTCCTTGACTATGAATATTAATGAAATACATACAACTCAATAAGTACTGCATTCTTATATATTATCATCATCAAATATTTATAAATTTATTATAGAGTTTTTGGTTAAAAACAAGAGAAAAGTAGAATTTGAATTTTATTTATTCATTTAAGAGTATAAAAAATTTGCAAGAAATTTAATTCAACCAGATAGACAAAACAACATGTACATGTTTTTAATGAAGAAACAGAAAGAAATGTTAATCAACTAACCTCCTTTTTTGCCACGTCGTTGAGCAAGAACTTTTTCAATAGTTTCAGCAGTATCCGCCTCTGCAGGTACTTCAGGGGTTTCCTGCCATGATGCATTTCCTTCAGCTTCTTCTTCGCTAGCATCTTCACTTTCAGAATCTTCTTTATAACTAACCTGTGCGTTACCTCTTCTTGATTTTGATCTTAATAAATTCAAATAATGAAGTATAAATGATTTTTATTGTAGAAATTTTCAAGACTATTATTTATAACTTAATTATTATACTGCAGTTAAGGAAATTATTTAAGTTAAATACAAAAAAACTTACACTTGTATGCTTGAATTTTTAACAATTTGTTAACATAACAAATTTTAACAATAAAAGTAAAAAAACTGCATAAAATATAGAAAATGATATACCATGAGAAAAAAAAATTAGAAAAATCATTACTAACATCTGAAGTTTATAGCAGGATCAAATCAAACAGTTCTCATTTTAATTTTATCTAATTGAGAAGTTTACTTAAATATTTCCATGTTCAATGCTCCTAGTAAGCAGTTTTTTGTTCCTAAGTTTATAAACCAGCACATCTTTTTACATTCTTATGAGAAAAAATAAGCAATGAAATTTTTGTCAAACTTCATTAAAAATTTACAATACATTTAAAGATACAGAGTTAACAATTACAAAAGTTAGTAAGAGTTTTATTTAATGTAATAAGTACTATACAAATTTTGAAGTACAATGTACAAATGGCACACATATTGGAAACCTCACAGACAACAATACTAACAACAAAAAAAAGGATAAATTTCTGTTCATAGTTCTATGAAAAAATCATCATTTACTGAAGTGTTTTTGATTAGTTATTGAAAAAATCCAATTCTTGTGAAAATGAACAAACTCTAAATAGGTGTGACTCCAAAACTTCAGTTGCAATGCTTCAAGACTGGGTTCACCATAATAGATCAACATTAAAGTGAGATGAGAGGCAATTTTAGCATTTAAGTGGAAAGGAATTTGAGTTTCTTGTTAAGATAATCCACTTTACAAATCAACAGTTCCTACCCTCACCAAATCTTACAAAGTTCTTAGGTCTCTTTCACTAGTCAAATAGCACTTAAACAGGAAACAAATTCAGGATATTGTGGAGATGAACATAAGAGAGTTGGCCATTTCTGAAGATGATATCTGAAAATGCTTTGAACAGCAAAAATCAGCAGGATATTACATAGAACACATTATATAACAGAAATTGTAAGTGTTAAATTCAAACGGTAGCTAAATGTAAAGGAGAATAACAACAAATCAATAACTCCTTTAATTTAATCAACTAAATACTATTTGAGCACAAATAAGTGCATTTTGTTCATATGAAAATTAATGATTTTAAATCTTATATTAAAATTATGATTATTTTTTAATAAATTTCATTAACCACTTGATTGTTATAATTTGAGTAGTTAAGTTTAACAACATGGTCTCAGAACTAGGCCAACCTAAGAAAGCACAAGGTGTATGTAACTTGTCCATATGTTAATAGAAAAAAATAAAAAGTACAATATTACATTAAATATTAGTGTCTGACAAATTTACTTAAAAATTAAATCTTACCTTCTACTACTTTCATCATCACTCTCATAACTGGACTCTGAAGATTCAGAATATTTTGATCGATGTTTAGGAGCTTTTCGCTGCACACGTCTTGGAGGATTCTTTGAAGAATGCGATGAACTTACTTTACGTGCTCCAGGAGGCTTACTACGAGGTGCTAATTCTTTATCGGTTGAGCTGTCATAGTCTGACTCAGAGTCTGAATTTGAATTCCAAGTACTGAATAACAAAAAATAAAACATACAAATAAAATTAAGTATAATGGTTCTTTTATCTGACAATAAAACAAAGACTGATTCTAATTTAACATATAACATAATTGGGAATATTAATAATTAAATACATTTTACAAAAAACTGGTGTCAAGTAAAAAAATACAAACATTCAATTGTAATAATTTTTATATTTATCTTACCTTTTAGGTGATTTAATTGGACTTTTCTTCTTTCCCTTATCACTCGAGTCACTTTCTGCAACTTTAAGTCTTTCTGGCTCTCTTCTGGATCGTCCAGATCTTCTTATACCATAAACATCAGGATTTTTTTCCCAACACTAAAAAAAAGCACCAAAGAAAATATAATACATAGTTACATGCCAATAGATGTAAAAAAATTTCATACAAGAGCTTTTTTAGGATAAATTTACAATTTTTACAAGTACTTATAGTGCATTAAATCACTATAAATATTTATAGATTCAAAAAATAGCTTTGCAAACAATTTTATAAGTAATAATTCTATTACTGGAATATCCAAGACAGATGATGGAATGGTAGTCACAATATTTTAAATAATAATAACAATCAGTGTGAATAAATAAAGATTTAATTTATTTACACAAAAGAGTAATGTACCCATCCTTTTAATTATTTTTTAAATATATCTGTTTTTGTTTATTTTATTTATATAAAAAATATATAAATCAAATGGGGAAAAAGCCAAGTGCTACTAACCCTAAATTTCTACATTCCATTTCAGCAAAATGGGTTTTACTTCATATAAAAACTTCAAAAAAAATTTTTTAATTAATTTCATTAAAGTTAAATTAACCTTAAAATATGAATATTTTAGCTATATACCAACATAATATAACAATCAAACAACTGAGATACAACCCACTGAAGAACACTTCTTATCTAAGTTCAGAGAGGGCTAGAAATTGACTATTAAATTTTACAATTTCTAAACTGGATCTAGAAATATTTATTTTAATAACATTCATTATTAACAAAACAGAACAATTGCTTCAAGAAAGATTTACATTTTAAACACTCTTTACTATATAACAAAATATTATAAAAATATAATTGTATAACTCTGAAATAAAGTTTATCAGTCTAGAAGAAAAGCTTTTGAACTGCAAGTAATTTGTAACTGAAAAATCTAAGCAGCAGATAACTGAAGCTGGAAAATTACATAATCAAGTCATTAAATTACTCTTAATCAACAAACTATTGAAACATTTTTATTAAGAGTTTGAACAAAGTTTTTTTTAGGATAATAAACAATGATTTGATTTAATATTCAGAAACACAAAGTTGTCTTTGAGTAAATATTTCATTTCCTGTTTTGGATATAACCCACAAAACAAGGAGCAAGCACACAGTTTTCCCTGAAACTAAATACAACGGTGAAAACAATAACTACCTATCACTATGAAACTATTAATTTACTTATTTTAATGTTTATGCAATAACTTTGCAGTTATGTTTCCTGATGTGTTTGGTTTGCTTACATGGATTTTTTTATCATATCAGTATGTTGTTATTTACACTAATAATAATTTAGATACTAATATATAAGTGATACATCTGCATTTGACATTGAAATTAATTGTGCATGTGTATATGTAAATAGTTAAATGACATGTTGAGCTAATGACAATGCAATATACTGAACTCTGCCAAGGAACTGATAAAGCGTCAAATCTCTGAAATATATTTTTATTATTTGAACTCAAGACAGCTGGCTTGGGTTAGTTTATGTTGAGCCATCATTTGGAATAGTAAAGCTATCACTGCCATCACCACTATTTGTAAAGTAGTCCATAGATATCTTGCTCTGGGAATTTTTAACTTTTTTTTTTCAAAATGCTCATTTCATCCTCATAGTTTCCATATTTCTTCTGGCTACTAAAGTTTATCTTTGTTTCTTTTATATATATAAAAAAAAGTAATAAAATATTATATTGACAGTGCTGATGAAATATGGCCAAAAAAATAATTACCAAATGGAAAGTGTCACACTTTATAAAATATAAATGAAAAAGTAAGTCTAGTACTAATAAAGTCATTTGAGGTAAACCATAAGGAAACGTATTTCACCATAACAGGTAGCCTGTTAACAAATCATAAAAGTTTTATATTAATATATGGCTCAGGCTTGTGAATACCCTTGTTTTCACATACTGTGCTGAATGTGTTAAGTCTTTTATTTTAAAGTTACTATTATACAAAAAAATAAATAAATAAATAAAAATTTATCTTTCAATAATGAACATCTAGTTTCAATTAAGATGTTCATCACTACTATAGATAATTACTATTGCTAGCAATTTTGAGACTAAGTACTAGTATATGAAACTCACTTTCTTAAGATCACTCTTATTTCTTGAATTAGTGTTAGTTGGTGAAGATTTTGATTTACCACTGCATGATGATTTCGCTGACGCTGATGATCTAGAACTAGACCCCGAATCACTGTGTGACAAAACAACAAATGCTTACAACCACAATGTTAAAAAAAATAAAATTGAAATATTTTACCCAACCAAAAATATTTATAATCATTTTTTTTATTTAGCTGAAGTATTGGGTTATTAATAGTAAGACACATAATTTTTCGTCTGAATATTACAATGACCGTGTTCATTTTTTTTTTTTAAATATATTCATTTTCTATTGAATGTTTATTGTAATGTTAAAATCATAAGTTAAAGTAACTATGTGTTTTATAACAGTGTCACAATTGTTATGAGATCATAACAAAAATCACAAAATGATGATCAATTGTTATATATTTAATTCTTTTTTTATATATTTTAATTATAAATTTCTCCTGAAGATGGCAGAATAGCTAAAAGCACTTGAAGTCAAATGGAATTTTGGTAAGCTATTCTTAATATTTTGTATATTTATATGTTTTCAATAGAGAAAAAAAAAATCAGCACTACAGAAATCATTTATACAAAATAATACAATTATGACTGGATTCTTTTTTATTTTTAAACACTAATTATATTCCATAAATTCTAACTCCATATAAAAAAAGCTAAGTTATTTTGATGAGAAGGTAGCAGCAAGACTTTGTTTTGCATTGGACAAAAGCCCTATTTTATTTATTTAACCTTTATTAGTCTCAAACAATATTTTACAAACTACTTTAAATTTACAGATTAATAGATGTAATAGAGATTACATCCTGGGGCCTCAGCCTGTGGGGGTGATATAGATATTACTTATTCTATAGTAAATTGAGTGGGAATTGTGGTCGACCAACACATTTATTTCATAACAAAAAGTTACTGTGCTATATATATAACAATAAGAAATTCTCTATTCAGTACAGTATTATTATTTTTATCAGTCAATAATATATTAATGTAATTATTACTTCCGATCCTAATTGTTTAACTTGGTAATATTTCTAGTGATATAACAACAAGTAAAACAAGATAGTAAAATCACCTCGCTAATGAAGTGGAAAGGTAAATGAATAGAAACTAAAACAAAATATTATAAAAATGATTATTACCATCCAACCGATTCTTGCAAAGCTTTCAAAAACTTTCTTTTAACTTTAATATTTTTATGGTTTCTGGTAATATGTTAAAAGTTTTTGGTGCCTTAGAAGTGTAAAACATTTTGAAAATGATGAATCTAAGTTTAGGTATAAGGACATCCACCAACTTTTTTCTAAGATCCATCTCCATATGTTTTGCATTACTTCTTTCACTAGTACTTCTATTAAAAAAAAAAGTAATTAAAGTATACATGTTCCTGATTTTCAGTATTCTTAGAGAAACAAAATAGAGGTTTAGTATGCTCTAAATGGCTTTTATTTGCTTTAAATTGAACAAATGATTTTTGTAATGTAACAAATGGTTTGAGTGCTGCAAAATAAATACCTCCCCAAACTGTTATATCATACTCTAACATTGAATTAACTGAAGCAAACTATCTTCCTTAGTACTTCTGCATTACACATTGGTGTGACCACATAAAACATTCTTGAATATTTAAGTAATTTATTCTTACTATGAGTTATGTAATTTTTCCAATTCAAGGTGTGGTCTAAAAGTAAACCCAGGTATTTTATTTCATCTAGCATTTCTATACTGGGACATAGGCATTATATGCTATTATTACTATGCTATAATTTAAAGGAGTCAATTTTTTTTTATTTTTATTGAAAAGAACATACTTGGTTTAAGATCTCATTGCCATGCAATGTTGATAAATCATAATTACTAAATTAATGTCATTCTGCATGTGGGTTTTAATTCTAGGATAATTTTTGCTCTAAAATCTACACAAGCAAGTCATTTATACACATTAAAAACCAGAGGACAGGCAGCACCGAACCCTGAAGGATACCATACAGTATTTTTTCCTTATCCCTGATTTCTCTTCCTATTTTAGTAGACTGAATCTGATCTTAAAGTATGAACAAAATTACTGGTATGATATATCTCTAATGCCTGCATTATAGAGTCAATCTAGTAAAATATAATGATTCTCTGTATCAAAAAGCCTTCATTCCAACTACAAAAATCACCACTATTTAAACAATCAAATACTTGCGACATAAAATATAATACAGCATTGTCAGTATTCAGTTTACTTTAGAAAACAATTTTTTTTTGCTAAAGAGAAAACTTTATTCAAAAACTAACTAATCTGATTTATCATTTTATTACTATTATTTTTTACAAAATTTGGATATAATAAATAGGAGAGCTGCAAGTCTGTAATTACTTGGGTCAGCCCTGAAAGAGACACCTTTATGTACAGGTATAACCACAGCTTTCTTCAACATCTAGAATTAAACCAGAAGCTATATTATAATTAATAATAAACTATCACATCTAATTAAGAGTTAATCAATAGTTTTTATAATTACAGAAGTTATTTCATTAAACCCCAGAGATTTTTGATCGTATAAGGAATAACAGATTTTAGCTCTTCTTTTGTAGTTAGGAGCAAGAAAATGGATTTTATACATGGACCATCCCCCAAGCCAATAGCTTTTTATCCCTATTAATGTTTTCTCTTCATTAGCTACAGTTGTCAAAGACATATTTAGCACTTTATATAAATATATATATATATATTTTTTTTTTTTAAATATGTTACCAGTTCATTGTTTTCATCCTTTAACACTATAGTTTTATTTTTTAGATAATTTAATTAAATAACAATAGTAATTCAGTTTAATAATTAAAAATAAATAATTTAGTTTAAAAGTAACTATCTTTTATCTGTAATAATTTTTTTATTATACAAATTTCAACAGAGATCATATAATTGGTTGACTTGTAGAATATTACATAAGCCAACAGATACATGAAATGGCTTTGCTGAATTGGGACCTGTAAACAGCTTGTCTTGTTTGAGTAAAGTATAATCACAGGTCTGTACAACAGTTACATAGGTTATTACTCATCTGGAACACCAGATCAGATCAATTGTTTAAAAAGTGAAAGAATTCTGGCTCAGAATAGTAGCAAGCCATTACTATTATTTTCAAACTGTCTACATCTTTTACAAGATTTCTGTGGCAACCCAACACTCAAGTTTGTCAACATATTATTAAATGTGCAACTTTCTAGTGTATTTCTAAATAAATCCCTCACTAAAATATTTAGCTTACATGAAAAGGATGTCACTATTCCTCAAAATATTTTCTCCTTTTGTTAATGTGTAGAAAAATAGCACAAATATCTTATCGAAGTATCTTTTTTACAATTAAAGTAATAACTTTAACTAATAATACAAGATCTGGCTGAATCCTTCTTTAAAAATTATAAGTAAAAGAAAGACAATATTATTGTATAACAAAAATTAGAATAAGTTAAAAAAAAAAAATCATACTTCAAGCAAGTAAGAAAATCTTTAACTATCTTGCTGGCTAGCTGTTACTGAGACAGGAATCTTAAAAATCAATACCTTATAACTTATTAAAACATTAAAAGGAAACTAAAAAATGTAGCACATCTTCAAGACATCACTGTAATGTAAAAATCTGAAGCGTTATAATTTCATACAGGTTAATTGCACCAAAATTTTTTGCAGAAATATTTTTGTCCAACTGACACTATTAGAATGTTAAATAAAATAATTCATGTATGCTTCCCAATTAAAAACTTAAGCTACTGCTAGATGTGCATTAATTAATGTATAATTTTATTCCACTATAGACCAGCTAAATAGCACATTAACTGTTGCATCTGTTTCTCTAAAGAATTCACAACTAACAAGCAGATTCTTAATTTAATTTATTCTTCATTTCAAAGACAGTACTGCATCTTACGTTGTTTTAATTATTTTTTTCAGGACGGGGCTATGGTAGATAACATATATATCTAAAGCAATTATTTTGTAGTTGACAGATTTTGTTGTTTATCATTGCCCAAAACATATGTAATGTGAAATCAAACATTAGAAATGTAAAAGTTTTACTCTGCTAACAAAGCTAACTTCAAAATAGGCAACTGCATCTGTTTATTAAAAACACAAGCAGGTAAAAAATACTGCTTTAGAAACTCCTCTAGAAACCAATTTTTCACACAGTTAAAAAAGAAGAAAACAGTAATCCTTCATCACAGAAGCAAGCCCATCTTTGTATTTTCAATTATTTCATTATCAGGATTAAGTTCAAAATCAATTATTTTTGCTACAGTTATGTAAATAAGTTTATGACCATTCCAAATTTTTGTGAATGTCAGTGTTCCACCCTCCCTAAATCCAACAAAAAATAAAAAACCTGAGAAATTTTATGACGTATGTACATGGTGTTGGCCTGAAACTTATTAATAAATCCTGCCTGGCTTAACATAAAACAGATTAAAAAATGTTTATGATATTGGGACAATGATGACATTCAATTTCTGATAAAAATAAAAAAAAGGTAAGTGTATTTTTTGGCATTTGAATCTTTATAAAATGGTTGTTGAAAATTGAGCTTTAATATGATGACATCGTATAATCATTTTGTTTTTTCAATAAAAATCAATCTCAGGAACAGATTAAGATATTTTAATGTAATCTGGTGTATATGTACCGAGCAACATCAAAAAAGTAAATAACTTTGAAAATTCTATTTTTGGAAATTAAAAAGTAGTGGCCATTAAAACTTTTAATCATTAATACTATAAATACGAGGTGTGATCAAAAAATACGGTGAATGAATTTTTATAGCAGCAATTACTTACGCTGCATCTATTTCAACTAGTATGTCTCATACCCTCATGTATTAAGACAGGCAGTGACAAGTTTGAACACGTTCCGGCTTGTCAGTCTGCTTCTATAGCCGCTACAGTGAGTTCTTGTTTGCAGTGTCTATCGTGAAACACGGATATTGAAAAATGCATTAACATTAAGTAAAAAGTGCCAAAGTTGCTTATGAAATGTTAAAATCATATATGTTGATAATGTGGTAACTTTGAAGACTGTTTACAAGTGGTATGAGCAATTTAAAAGTGGAAATGAGTCGGTTAAGAATGAGGAATGGCCGGGATGTCCTTTGACCTCAAAAACATTGCGATCAGAATTCATTCCAAGGGGAACAAATGTAAACTCCAAATTTAACAAGGGGGTACTGGAACATTTGCGAAGAAAGAGACCCAAAAACGGGCCAACGGCTTTCTTCTTCATCATGACAATGTGCCGTGCAACAAGTTGCTTTTGATTCGCGAGTTTTTGGCTGCTAAATTTCTTTCTTTTCTTAACCTCCGGAACCACCGTTAAAGGTATATCTTCAGAGGATGAGATGAATGAATTGTAGCGTGTGTGAAAAATGCCATGCCTGACCAGGATTCAAACCCGGGCCCTCCAGATGAAAGGCCAAGACGCTACCACTCTGCCACAGAGGCCGGCTGCTAAAAGTCTTTCTGTCTGTCCACATCCGACTTACTCACCAGATTTAGTACCATGCGACTTCTGGCTCTTTCCGAAAATAAAAAATGTGCTAAAAGGGAAACGTTTTGACACCATTCCTGACATTGAGAAGGCCACGACAGAGCAGCTGAAAGCTATTCCAAAAGAAGTCTTCCAGTCGTGGATTCAATGTTGGGATAAGTGTATTGCTAGCCAAAGACAGTACTTTGAAGGAGATTAATTCATATTTAACGAAACTTTTTTACTTTGTTTTTTATAACATAATTCATTTTTAACATAATGTATTTTTTTTATCACACCTCTTATAAGTTTAATGAAATCATTTAATTACATAAAATATTAAACCTTTTATTGTAAACAAAATTAACACATCATTTGTTCAAATTGGTGACAAACAGTTGTGATAACTGTCACAAAGTTGTCAAGGCTGTGTAACTTCCATAACTTTATAACAAATGGGTAAGATGGAAATATCAGATTTTGTAGTTTTCATACACTATCATTAAACAAATTTTTATTAATCCACAAAACATTTTATTTTTCCTTAACAGGGAATCACTATACAACACCCTTACTAATCTTTTTTTATAATCTCTGATACCCATCTATTTTTCAATTAATGACTGTTATTAAAACTTATGTGAGATAACAGTTAAGCAAAAGAATCAAACGGGGTCCAAAATTTTTTATTAAGAATTTTACTTTTTTCTCAATTATACATTTAATACTGCATAATTTTTAAGATAAAAATCTCATTTGGTCAAGAAGTCAAAATAAACTTGAAATTTTTTATAAATTTTGTTTTTTTTTCTGCAATTGCACTCTATATTATATAATTAAACTATTAATAATTAAATACCATATGGCGTAATTGAAATAATCTGCAAAGAGCAAAGCTAGGAAAGTTAGGCAGCTCTTGCCAGCTTTTTTCTGTATCATTCTCAGAATTGCCATAATTGAATAAAATAAATCTATCTTTGTATTTAAAAACTGGCAAACCACTGCTAAATGATGACGTTTTTTTAAATTTGATAATGAACACAAACTGACAGGAATGTCTTGTAGAATCAATTTAGAAAAAAAAATATTCAGTCCAAAAATAAATGACAGTAGGGATATAATTATGGACTGCTGGGAGTCAAGCAACAGTAACCTTTTTTTTCAAAAGAGCAGAAACTATTGAAGTTTCAAACGTCATTCACCAAAATTTTTCTCCATTTCCAAACGAAGCTAATTAGACCAGTACCACATTTATATAACAAATTTCAAATGGAAACAGTTCTTTATAAATTGAAACTGTATAAATGTTAATAAAAAAAAATCAAATGATATTACTTATCAGATAAATATTTTTCATGTACCATAAAAACATTTCTTTGGGTTTTGTCTTTATCTATAACCAATAAACTTGAAAGCTGTACTTACACTTCATTACAGAAAGGAAACGAAAAATATTGTAAGGATAATGAAATCTGTACATTGAAAATATGTATATTTCTGCAGTATTATATTTATCATGTTTTAAGATTTTATGGGTTCACACCAGAAAAATGTACTCTTTTCTTTAAAAATTTCTGCCTAATTGAGATACAGGCTCATAGTATGACACTTATTGGTTTCTTGTAGTTATAAACACAATTTTCTCCTTGAAAATTTGTTCCGATTCTCTTCAGATTTGTTTGAATATCTCGGGATATTTTTTCTTCATTTTTATATTTGAATACCTTATTTTTTCCAGTAACATAAATCACATATGGGTAAGATTACATGCATCCCACAGCTTGATGTTATCACAACACCTACAGCAGGGAGTACCCTCAGAATTAAAGTGTGAAATGAAATAAAATGCAAATAGCCCAATCCATATTGAATGAACTTGGGTCTTAAAGTGAAAGTATGGGGTACTGTTCACACAAGAGAGCTTTTAATGAGTAATAAAGCCCTTGATTCACACAAGATATTTTTTAACAGCATATCATATGTTACCTTACGTTTCAAATCTCAGAAGCTTCTGTTATTTATATTGTAAATAAATGACCTCCCAAAACAATATATGTTTATTGCTTAAAAACTGTTCAAAGATTTGCACTAATTTTGGAATATCTTGATCAAATTTTTAATTTATGTTCTTGGAATATGTTAAAAGTTAAAAAAAAAAAATATAATCAGCAATATAAACAATGTGAGGTAATAATTTTCATGGTAATTTTAATAGATAAAAGTGCTAAATACCAAAATGGTAATTTCAATTTATAAAGAAAGAGAAAATTTCTGAAAGCAATAAAGGATTTCACAATCTTGTTTATGCAATATCAGAAAAAAAAATCATATAAAATTTATATTTAGTATAACTAAACAGTTTTCGAACATAGGTATTTTATTATTATAAGAAGTAACATAAAGTAATCTGCAATTAAAATGATCATCACATATCACAAAGTAAATAACTGAATTTAACAGATTACAAATTAAACTTAGCTTGCAATTACTTTAAAGACAGCAGAATATCTTCGTATTTTTTAGATTAAAAAGTCACAGCAAGCCTGAATAATTATTTTTTTAAGTATACTACTAATTTTTAGTACAGAAATCATCCTTTTGTCATTCAGAAGAGCTTGTTAACATAAATTAATCAATGACTCATTTATATTACTCACGTCTCTAATGCTTCAAGGGAAGATTATATTGAAAGAAAAAAAAAATGGATTGTTTTTAAACATAAGCATAAAAATTACTCATGATTAAAATCGAACTTGAATGAGCCTTCTCTCCTTAAACTTGCATCTCTTTGTCAATAATTTAACTTGTGTTCAAAAATATCAGTTTACCACCTTGCCTTCATTTAATCTTTTGTATAAAGCCTATAGATAAGCTATAAATAATAAGTTGGTTTCTATCCATTATAATTAAAATAAAAAACATAAATAATTTCTTGTTTTAATGTAATACATGGATACGTTAAGGAATTTCAGTTCAGAATGTTAAGCATTCAAAATCAGTATCGAAGTAAGCTACTTGTTTTACAAACAAATGTTTCATTATCTATTAAATAAACGTATACATTTTATTTGAAAGATATTCAAAATATATACTCTTAATCAAACAGAATTTTTTTTTTTTTTAATAGTCTTTCTATCTAACTACAGGAGACAATAAGAAATACTACAAAACATAATCAATTTTTGTGATATATGTAACAATACATATAATGATAGTAAAAATGACCAACAATAGTAATGGCCAGTTCTAGCCATAAAAAATTTACTTGTTTAATGATTCAGTACATATTGACGAGTTGGTGGTTTCTTTTTTTTTTTTACATTTTATATAGAAATCAAAAATAGCAGACAAATGTCAAATGCACACTTATATATACCTATGTACTACTTTACTGGAATATATTTGCATATAATTTAAAGATTTTCTGAAATACTGCCTTTCTTAAAATCATAGTTTTAAGTAAAGTAGGATAAAATGAAACCATTAAATCAAAACTTTACTTTCAGAGATGGTAGTTTTCACTATAACTACAACAAATTACGTAACAATGAAACTGAAATTTTTCTTAACATATATTTGATTACGTATTATGGAATGAGTGGAATAAGAAAGGCTCCTTACCATCAAAAGATTAACAGTATCTTTTAAATCTAAGGTCCATTATCAAATTTATTATCAGTTTTATTCTGAAATTTTTTGTCTTAACAGTTATACATAACCAATTGATGAATTTACAGCTTCTTATAATTCACTCCCAAAAAAAAAAAAAAAAAAAAATGCATGCTCATAACCATGAATAATAAATAAGTTTCCTTGCCATGCCTACCAAGGACAATGAAGAATTGTCTTCTTCAAACCAGCCGTTACAAATAAGCATGCAACAAAACCTACATAAATGCAGGTGAATATTCACCCCTAGACGTGACATCATTAGTCTCATAAAAAGCAACATGACTAATGTTTAACTGTAAAACTTACTGTTACTATACAAACATTATGTACAATTATCTTTTTCTAAGAAGCAGAAATTTCTTTATTTGAAATTAGAATTTCTTTACTATTATGTATCAAAACAAATGTTATTAATAACAATAACTGTACAAAATATGTTACACAGACAATACTTTAAGTTAAAATTGAAATTAACAGAATATTACAGGCAGAAATTGTTTTTTGTAATTTAAAAGTTTAATAAAGTTCCAGTTTTACAAAAATAAAATCTATTTATAAACAATTTGTAAAAACTAAAAGTTGCTTCTGTTCTATCATTTTAACTAATTTTCTGACTTCATTTAAATAATTTAAATTAATTAATATACTGCAAAACACCCACATCCGTTGAAAAAAATATAGAATATTAATATACTGATGTTTAGTTGGACAATTCTAAGGCTATAAAGTTAAAATTGATGAGAATATAAATTTCTAAAAAAATATTTTTACAAAAATTGCTGATGTAAAAAGAAGTTAACAAGTTTAATCAAATGGAAGAAAATGTACAAGAAATAAATCATAGTGAAAACTTTATATCTGAAACAAATTATCTACTATTAAAAAGTAGCTTTTTCCAATTTTTATATATTCATGAGAATTTTACTAATTAGTAAATAGTATGTTAGAATATTATAGTATATTAGTAAATATGTTTGCCAAAATTTTTTTTTCTTTTTAAAACAGAATCTAATTTTATCCAGCTATTTAATGAAATTACTGATTGCTGCTTTCATAAATTGTTGATGTTGGATATCTATTTTTTGCAGAGTAATTTTAATTAGAAGTGAATGATTAAATTAACTGTATAATTTCTCTGAATCAGTTATTACTTAAAATTTGGTTGTTACTGAACTTTTGTTTTTAATTAAATTAATAACTATGGCATTAACATGTTATTGAAAGTACTATCTACAACTAAAAAAAGTATGCCTACAACTTTTTCCCATCTTTTTAGATTAACGGCTTCCTCATCCAAACAACTTTACTTACCTTTTGAAGCAATCCATGGATCAAGCCACTTTTGGATATCTTCCAAAGAACCTAGTGCTGATCAGATTGAATCATCTATCTGATCAGCACTAGGTTCTTTGGAAGATATCCAAAAGTGGCTTGATCCATGGATGAATCACGATCCTTGAATCATCTAACAAGTGGAAATTAGAAGGAGAAATTTGGTGGGAAAGAACATCCTATCTGAGCAGTTATAGCGTTTCCTTGATTGGTTTAGCATGTGGCCTAGCGGCTTCATGTTGGAAAATCACTTTGTTGAACAGCTCTATTAGACTACACTGTTGTGGTCCTACCAATTATAGAGCAATACCACCTTCAGACTACGGATATATGGTTTGTTGATGCTGATACCATGATTTTCTGACATATAATGCAATGTAACAATACAATGCAAAAAACCCTTCCTTTGCTGTTGAAGCAGCATTCTAATATAAGGAAACATCTTTCAAAGTGCCCTTTGGCTTTAATTCATATAGCACCCAATTTCCTTGCTTCTGAACCATTCCCATCGACTTCAAATGTTAAAATAGCTGTTTCAGTCACATTTAATAATTTTTTCAGTTTGCTACATGCTCATTCTTCCAGAACAAAATCACCACTTTTGAATTGTCTAAAACCATTACTCTCATCTGGAGAACATGCTATTCTATCAATCACTGAGGAAATGTCTTGTTCAGATAATCCTGCACTAATTTAATATAATATGGAGGAGCTCAACAATGGAATGGATAATGGAATTCTCTGGTATTTGGAGCATTGTGTACCATATTCTGATTAATTGATGTAACTTCTTTGAAGTTACATCCCATTAATCTTTTCAGAAAAAAAAAGAAGAGACCAATTACTCTGCTTCTTCAGATTGTGTACCACAAAAAAATTTAACTGATATGAGATAGTTCAGTATTCCATAATACAACATTATGTTGATTTACTTGAAATGCGGCTTCCATTATTGAAAATAAATTTTTTTCAAAATCTTCCCATTTTGATCTAACCCATTAACAATATCTGTAAGTGAAGTAAGATAGTTTAATTTTATCCTGGAAATAAATTTTATGTAACTTCAATTTTATAATCAGTAAAGAATGCCAGTTTTTTGGAATCCCTGACACCACACAATACTTCTGCATTGATTTTTTTTCAGACTACGCAAATAACTCAGTTCACAAAAATAACTACAACTACACAAAATAACTTTTAAACTTAGCAATTTTTAAGGTAGCTCTAGACCTAACTTGAAAAGTACTAGAATAACTAGATCTGGCGTAATATATCAGAAATGGCTGTTTTCATGCACGTACGTAGTCGTAAAATGTTTAAAGCTCGTCGGAATATCGGTGATGACAACTACAAAAATATACTCCATTTTGAAAAACGTAGTGTTGAGTTTCTAACCGTTACTTTATTATCAGATTTAGATGAAAAGAGAGGCAGCGCAATAACGCCACAAGAAAAGATGGAAATTTTTTTGAGATACCTTGCTGATCCTGGTTATAAAATCGATGTGGGAGAAGATTTTGTAGTGCATCGAGTAACAGTTTGTAAAACATTTATGTGTTAAATGTTATCAATGACAAAGCTTCTGATTATATACATTTTCCAAAAAGTGCACAACAGATCAATAATGCCAAAGAGAAATGGGCGGCTAAATTCAAATTTCCTAATGTAATTGGAGCTCTGGACTATACGCATATTGAAATAAAGAAACCTAAAGACTTCGGCGACTGTTACATTAATAGAAAAGGATTTGCGAGTATAAACGTGCAAGTCAAATAACAGTGAAATACTTTAGAAATATTAATTTTGATGGGTCTATTTTCATGTTTAAACAGGAGTCTCATAAACATGCTACAACACGCACACATAAAAACCATACAATTCTTTTAGTAATACTTGAGTGATAGCAAGTAATACTTAAAAATTACAAGTAATTACTTGAAAACTACTCAGAAATACTTGAAGTTTCAGTAATTACTTTTTACAAACAGTAATACTTTACTTAAAACCTTCACTTCACCCTTGTCTTTTCCTTTGGCAAATGTTATTTTGGTGTAATGGTCTTCATTGAACATATGATATTCATGCTTACAAATATAATCGACTCAAACTTAGCAAGCCAAAAAAAAACACTGAATCTTCCTCTGTTCTGCAATTGTGGTTGACCAAGAGATTCTACAGACTACTGATCTCGTAAAGTGTACATAATTACACTGAAAATTACCTAATTGCTTATCTAACATGACATTTATATTTTCACATGAGAAGAATTTAACACAAAGCTGGTTTTTTGTCACACTTATCAATATACATGTTAACCTTCTCGGACTTTTGTCAGTTTCTCATAAAATCTTCTAACAGCTACTTCATTTTTGGCATTTCTTTTGGTCTGTATCCATTTTTAATGAATGAATTCTCATATGAGTTCTTGGTTTTGGCATCTGAATTGTTCTGCAACCAGAGCTTTGATCATTATTTCCTTAAAATTTAACATTTTTTTTTTTTAAATTTGCCATTGTATAAAACCCATGCATTGATCAATAATCAACCAAATATTAATTCTAGGACTACTTTTCTATACCACTTCACACATTTAAAACTGTGTGTAGCCATTCACTTTATCTTTGAGGTCAATACCTTTTTTTGGGTTCAGCGTAATTAATTATGTATTCTGATTTTGTCACAACTTTTACTAACAAGTCGTGTTCCTCTTTTGTAATGAACCTAAAGTACCTGTTGCTTCTCTTTCCACACAATTATTTTTATGTCATCCTTCATTGCTACAATTTTATCTCCTTTATTAATTCTTTGGTAAACAATATTTCTGATCTTTTCTTTTATGTTCTGCACAATTTTGTTTTAAGATTTACAGTATTGTTCCAAATTTCCTTAAATTTTTTAATTGCAGATAATATGAAACTTTCTCAGATATTAGTGCACTCTTTTCTCCTGTAAATTTTTAAATTACAACAAAACCATTTGTAGTGCAGTTTGTATATTTTCACACTAAATTTATGTCTCAATTGAGGGTGTATATTTTACACAATTTATCATGTTTTTTTGAGTAATGCAAGCAACAAAGGAGTAAAGAAAAATCAATTACGGGACTTAATATTTCAAATAAAATTATTACAGTACTTGATTTTTTAACCAGTAAAGCTACGGTTTTAGTAACTTAACAGACCTGTAGTCGTAATAATAAAAAAGAATTTTTTCTACTGGTTGTAAATTTCAGTTGATTTTTTTTATTCTGCTACTTTAATATGCATTTTTCCCTTTAAAAGTTTCACTATATTTGTTAGTTTCTGTTACCATAAGTCCTAGATATCATTGGTAATCAACAAATTAAAAAAAATCTATCAGGTTTTCTCCAATGACTGTCATTCAAAATTGGATTTGTCATAACACAAGTTAACAGTAGTGCTTTTTTACAGTTTCCCACTCACATATTGGTGTTTTGTCCTGAGCAGGTGTAATCAGATTGTTTGCTGACGTGGAAGATGAGGAATTTACAGGTTGAAAAGGAATATTAGTGTTAAATAGCAGAACCTAACCTATGGTTTGCTGGAAAGGAACATTATTGATTAAAGAAGTGTCTAAAATAATTGGTGTCCAACTGTCCTTGAAACCTGCCTTCTGTGATAGTATTATCGTTGTCTGCTTCTTCTTCACTACATAACTAGATGATGTCATATCTGAAGGTAGTCCCTTCTTACTAGCACTGGACTGCATAGCTTATGAAATTTTTAAGATTGTTTTATGTAATGAGCTCATACTGTAAGTTTAGCATGTGAACTAGTGGTTTAACAAAGAATAAAAAACTAACTGGAAGCGAATTAGGAACTACAATCTATTACAAGGGGTAGAGTATAATAATAGTAATATCAATAAACAAGTATTGAAAATATCATGTATGATTAACCCATAAAAATTATTATTAACCAAAATGCATACTGTAATATATAATATAGATCTTTCAATACAAGAATAACATTTTAAGATTAAGATTATTCATGTTTCAAATGTAGTCGATTCTAATGCAGACTTCTAGATTTTCATATTTAGTGAATATTACATGCTGTTAACACTATTATGTTCATGATTTATGCTCACTAAATTATTTATAGTCAAACTTTTATATACGCAGAATTTATGTGCGTTATGGGACTATAATTCATAGAAAATTTCGAGGACAAACACTACCGCACAGAAAGTGTGTTGACATGAAGCAAGCTACACACCAAATCACAGCTCCATATGGGATAATATATTCCAAAACTCAAGGAGTGAAATATAATTAGGGAAACTATGAACCCCGTAATGCACTCTACAAGGCCCATCTCCCATTGCTGCAGTGAACATGTTAAGATATAGCTTTGCTTCATTTTGACGTCTTTGTTCAAAAATTGACTGTTAGAAATGGAATTTTTTTATTTATACACAAACAGGCTGAAGCTCAATAACAGTTACTATTGGATGATAATGAATTTTGTAGTGTGAAAAATGCCATGACTGACCAGGACTTAAAATCATGAAACCCAGAGAAATCATACATTCAATTTTACACTAAATTCCTATGGTTTTTTTTTTTTATAAATTCTTATCAAATAAGTAGTTTTTAATAAAGGAAATAACAGCTATCTACAAACTGACAATTTTTACTAAATTCTGATTCTAAGGGTAAAAAATATGCAATAATTTTTTACAATAACTTGAACCTTATAAATATATATGAATGAGGGTACACATTAAGTGCTCTGAAGTATACTCTGATATACAATAAAATAAATTTCAGTTTCAATTAACAACTATAAACTCTTAATTAAAAACTTTAGAGTTAACTATAACTCTAAAATTAAAAAACTTTTTTAATTATATAAAACATTGAAATTATATTATGAACATATTTTCTTCATCCGTTGTCAAGATTATTGATGAACAATATACAACATAAATATAATTAAGTAATTGTACTCAAATAACAAAGTATGCTGAATTTAATAGTAAATCTCACATTTTTCAATAACTAGAAGGAAACCCTGAAGTATGAATGTTTGTAGTTCCTTACACACACATACTAGTAGTATGCTACTACTAGGCTTATACTTCTCTTAGTAGGTTGTCTACATGCTTCTCAATCAATATTTTGTGTAAATAATGTACATCAAATTGAAGATTTGGCATATCAATATCTTCATGGTATTGTTTGTATAAAATTTTCTTATTGAATTTATTCTTAAATTAACTAATAACTTTTAGTACAAAAACAGATTCTGGGATATTGGGGATCTATCATCTCTACCTCACTCCCTCCTCCCAATGAACCTCAGTATGGAGACTTGTCCCTTACTAGACAATCTTTTTACTAAACTGGCTGTTATAAATAAAAGTATAGAAATGAAGATGTTTTGGACCATGCCGATCAGAAATAATTTTGTTTTTTGTGTAATATATATTCATTGAGTTAATATCTTAATGCTTAGTTAATATTTCTTAAGATATTATCTATGATCTCTTTTGGTACATGTACATTCTCAAACAGTATTTGAACTGCAAGTTTTCTAGAAATTATAGTCCATTGCCTCTCTACCTTCTTTGCAGTGTAAAACTAAAAATGATTAAATTAATCTTTTTTTTATTTCAACTATTTAATTAATAATCAATATATGATAAAAACATGACTTTTATTAATGTTATATTTATCAATGTACTAATGATATATTGTTTAATCTGAGCTAAACAGTGTTTATGTATATTACTTTGTCAATAAATTAGTTTTCCATGTTTGCTTGTAAATTCTAATCAATGTTGTAAAATCGCACAGTTTCAAAAATTAATTTATGGGCACAATCAAAAAGTACATTAAGTAATTTGTCAGAACTACCGTTCTGGAGGTTATTCAGAGGATTATGTGTATGAATATGAATGAAGTACAGTCTTATACAGTATCAGGTTGACCACTCCTGAGAAGTGTGGTTAATTAAAACCCAACCACCAAAGAATACCAGTATCCACGATCTAGTATTCCAATCTGCATAATTTTATTTTATCTTTACTAGGATTTGAACCTTAGAACTCTCAACTTTGAAATCAGCTGATTTGCAATGTCGTGTTAACCACTAGACCAACCCGGTGGGGTTCAATTATATATTCACAAACTATTAACTTAAAATTACACATTATAAATAAACATGAATTTAAGAAATGCAAATTATATTTTATTATAAGTTAACAATATAATTAGTTATTTTTCAATTGGGACATGCCTGATTAATTATATTTTGTTGGATTAAAAAAAAAAAAAAAAAAGCAAAATAACCCACTGAAAAGGAGCCTAAAACCTTGGGATTAGAGGTAAGCATGATGATGCACAATAAATGACCAGCCTGTAGTTCTTTACTGGATTTTTTTTATATTCTATCATTTTTAATGATAAACCAAAATTATTTCAATGTGTTTTTAATAACGTTATTACCCTTCTCATTGCTTTTGCTAATATATATATATATATTTTTACTCTAAGTTTCACATTAATCCTCTGCCTGTTAGATTATATTTAAATTCGTCTTTTGCAAGATTCAAGTTCATTTAAGAAGATTAAAAAGAGTATATTGTACATAAACTGAATTAATTTTTCATCAAAGTTTATAATCTAGTAAACTGGTTCGTAAATTTGAAATTTACAATAATTATGGAATAAATAATTGCAAATATTGCTTTCAACTTCAGAATACCATTTTAGTTAGAGAATTGTATTTCGATAAAGACTGGTCTGGGAAACAATTCTCCCAGACAACAATATGTGGTAAATAATTAACATTTAAATTAACACATTACCTATCAGACCCTGATCCAGATCCTGATGCGGAACCACCAGATGCTGCAGAACCTCTAGATCCTGATCGACTACTAGATGCTGATCCAGCAACACTTTTTTCACTCTTGTTAGATTCATTATCTGATCCATCATTTTTATCAGAACCAGATTCAGAACCTGCATTCTTTTCAGAATCTGAACTAGAATCTTCTGAGTTATCCTGTTAAATCAATATTTCATCAATCACAACCTATTTTTTTTTCTGTAATATACATTAAGAAAAATGTTCGTCACGGTTTGAATAATATTAATTATAAGAAATTTTTTTTAACCAACATATCTGGGCTTAAGAGGTACCCCTTCCATCTTTTCTTTGAATGGTGGCATTTCTAAAATTATTCAATCATGTAATTGTCAAAGCAAGATATTTAAATTTTTTTATTTTCATTCTTTGGTCCAAGAAACTTTATATGTATTGCAATCATGTGGCACAAGTTAATCTTGATTTCTGTAATTTATATTGAACTGTATGTTTGGCCTTAAATCTACTTTGTAATACAAATTGCTAACTTCAATAACATAACTTAGCTCTCTTTCACTTAATATCCAATTCAAATACATATTCTATATTGGTTATGGACAGAGTTGTAGGGAAAATTATAACTAAAATTGGATTAAAAGTAAGATTCCCAAAGACTTTTTTGCCATAACAATAAAACAATGCAAAAAAGGAAAAAGCTCACTATCAATAAATACAATATAAAATATGTAGTTAAAATAATTTATAATTAAAAATTTTTTACGTTTTTTATTTTATAAAGTTAAATCTTTTTAATTATTTTAAAAACTTTTGCAAGAAAATTAAGTTTTTAATTTGTTTTCTAATAAAATCAAAATCTTTCCCTTAAGGAAAGTATGGGTATAATAATATATAACTTTAAAAAACCTCTTAATCTCTAATGTTTGGTGGTATAATAGTTTACGAAAGCCTTCAGTACAATATTTTTCATTGTGGAGTATTGGTAGAACTGTTTCCAAAGAGAAATAATGAACGTCTGAAGCAGAACTGTTTATATTGCAAAGTAGTCAAATAATTCACTGGAGTGGCTTTAGGTTAATACGCTTTTACAAGTAGGGAGTGGCTTTAGGTTAATACGCTTTTACAAGTAGTATTGGTTTATTTTATTTCTATTTAGACAGAAAATAAATTTTACTAGTTTATATTAGTTTCAAACTAGTTTTTGTGTATAGTTTATTACAATAAATAAACTGCGATATTATAAAATATTTTAATTTCTTGACAGTGAGAAACATAACCTTTTTTAAATAAATTATTCTGAAAAATTGTTAAAAATAAATTTAGGCATTATAATACTTTACTTTGTGGAGTTTTTAATGTACATTTTCAATAATTAAAGACCCATAATTGGTGATATGGTTACATTTGCGTTAGGTTATAGTGTACTTTGAAGAAAATTGTATCTTAGCTTTTAAAAAAACTATCTTAGAAGCATTAGATCATAATGCAATTTGAGCTGAGTGATGTTTTGCCTTTTGTTTCAAATAAAAAATTGTAAAGTAGATCAAATGTTATATTGAATTCTGTAAGTAATCTTACAGCAGATTTCTCAAATCAGGTTTTGGTTAATCAGATTTTTTCCTCATTCAAAAGTAGATATAAGAAGCTATTAAATATACAGTTGGTTCTGAAAGCCAGGATTTCAGAGATTTTCAATAGACTTGCAATTTAGATACTAAACAAAGAGTATTGGCCAGAAACACCTGATGATACTTCTGTTCCACAAACTAATCATCAGATGATTAGCCAAATTAAATGGGTGATAGCGACTCAGAGTGGACAAAAACAAGCAGGACAACTGCTCTATACTCTTTTAATTTCCAAAATATGAGAAATATTTATATATTACATTATGCAGCAGAATATACTGTAAGAATCAAAATGGTTGTCTTAAATTTTTCTACTGATGAATTATGTTGTCATTATTGGCATACATGATTATTTCCATGATAATCATCACGAGAATCAACCAACAAACTTATTTTCAAGTGGGTTTTTAAAGAGAAAGAGAGCTAGCAGCTTAATGCCACAAAGATTGTTTTTTAAATCTTAAGACTATTACATCTGAATGATAATTCACAGATGGCAGTAAAAGACAGACAATTTTTTTGTGGACAAATAATGTCCACGATAACTTATAACATAAGATTTTGTAAACAATCTCTTCTAATCCATTATCTTTCAACAGAGAAAGCATAATTGCCTTTAAAGGCCAATTAACACAAACAGTACATACTCCAAAAACCATGAAAAGGGTGTTTGAAAAAGTCTGGGCAACAACATAAGTTGAACACAAAATTTAGTGGCATTTGAATAGTACTTGTTTCTCTTTCTGAGCATACTAGTATGGCACAATAAATATCATCAGAGTAGCGTGGTGGACTAGAAACTATGAATGTTATTTAAAAAAATAATAAATGCACTGGTTTCTTTTCACTTCAAAATTAAGAAAAACTACCTTGAAACAGACCAGTTATTGAGAAAAAGTAAACAAATACAAAATTATCTGCTGTGGACTTAAAAAGAGAATTAGCAGTCAGCAGAACACGTGGACTTCTTGCAGCTGGATGGACTTGTTGACCAGCTAACAGCAACTTTTAAAACAATGTACAAAAAGAAAAAATCTACTTGTGGCTAACTGGCCCAAAGAAAGCTAGAAAAATGTTTAGTCTTCTGATAAGGCACATTTTTATGTTCAAGGCAAAGGGTTCCAAAACACATCAGATTCATACCCAGCAATCAGTAAACATCCCCATAAAAAAATGTTTTGGGATTGTTTCACATTTGAAGGTCCTTGTTCATTAATTCCGGATGGAATTTTAATTTTAAACTGTATGTTGAAAAGTGATTAATATATAAAGCTTGTGAATAAACAGTTGCAATACTTGAAAACAAATTCCCAAACCTGCCATGGAAGGTTTCAAAAAGATTTGGCCCCATGCCATACAGCCAAAAGGAACCTTTTCTGAAGAACCAAACATTTAAGTGCTTCTTTGGTCAAGCAAATCATCAGACTTAACCCAACTGAAAATCTTTGGGTAAATTACAAAAAATTCAAAAATTGACCTCATTAAAGCAGTCAACATTGGTAAGGTTTGATGATGAAATTAAAGAAATGTACAGTGTATACTTGCTGAATTGATGCCAAATCATGAATGTAAAGAGATTAAAAAAAAAGGATATATATTAATTGTAGATATTTCCAAATTTTACAGGTATTGTTTTTTTTCTAAATGAAGTTACTTTTTACAAAATTATGTTTGGATCAATTTGCACACTGCTGTATACGATTGAAAACAGATGAATAAGACATAGTTTAAGGGAGAATGTTGTATTAAAATTGTCAAAAGTTCTGATAGGTTTAGGGTTATTGCACATTTTTTTTTTTTGTCAATTCCTCTCATAATTGAATTTAAGAAAAATATATTTGTACATGAGACAATCAGCAACAACCGCAATGGATATTCAAAAAAGAAATATCCATTATACATTAAAAAGAAAAGAAACAAAAAGTGAAATATATCAAAAAAAGTGTCAATGGTAGGATTCATATTCTAGTGGTCAGAATTTACAAAAGATGTGCTTTATTGCAGCACTTAAGATAAATTATCACCATAATGTGGGATTGTGTACTTTGAAAATTGTTTACTTTTTTTAACAGTAGGCTAAGCTAATGTAAAATTTCACTATTTATACTTTTAGACTGTAAACATTTTTTTTTTTAAATTATATTTGTTTACTTCATTATCTCTGGTACATATTTAATTAAAAAGGTAAAATTAGAATAAGATGAAGTATTAACATTATTTATTGATATAGATTTAAGTTAATTATTTTTCTAAACACAAAATTTATATTGGTAAATTATTTAACCAGTGTGTAACCTTGATCACTTTAGTCAGTGCTTTAAAGAAAAATTTGTTAAATAATTTACCCCAGACCATTTCAAAAAATTAAGAAGTCATAAAAAAGTATTTGATTGTAAATGTTCTCAAAGGAAGGCAATCTAGTATCTAAAAACAAAATATTATAATGTGGATGGATGCTTGTGTCCTATTAATGAGTAAAATGTGAGAAGCCCAAAGTATTAATAATTCTTCACAATTAAGCACCTGAAATCCCTAAAAAATTATTTAACACTATTTAATTATTTAGTTCAATTAATGGAAGTTAGTCAGCAACACCCATTAATTGAAAAATATACTCAACATTACTTTGTTTATTTCAAGGTCAAATTAATACAGGTCTACATAAGTAGTGCATCTGCAATTAAATGCACAAATTTAAAATATTTATTAACTCAGAAATCCACATAGATTATATCAATACTTAACAGTTACCAGAACATGGGCTTTCCTCAAACAGTTCCAAATTAATAATAATAGACTACTATAAAATAAATACTACAAAATCTTTTGGGAGGTTTTCTACAAAAAGTTACATGTTTTTCTAAGTTTTATATTTCCATAAAATGAGAATAATATTGCAAGCCAGAGTATTCTTAAGAAAAATCTCTTATTCAGTCATGCTAATGTCTTAAAAGTACATCAAGGTTATATAATTAATTACAAATGTGTTCCTAAACATTGTTTATACACTAATGTATATACGATTTCTACTCTGACGTAAAAATTTGAAGATGGCTTTTTCTTTTACTAAGGTATCATAATAGGATGAAGCACATAAATTTCTGGTATACATCACAGGGGTCATTGGAAATCTGTCAATTATCAGAAAAAGTTAATCATGGACCCATCTACATCAAAATAACAAAACAAATAACTAAAAGTACGAGATTCGTCTAAGTAAAATTCAATTGATTAGTTCTACATAAAAATAAAAATTACACATATAAATTAGCACAATTTCAAATTTTTCTTAATTAACAATGTTATTCAGATGTGGACTAGATATGCTGTTTTAATTGATTCATGTGCTTCTGTGGAAAATTAATGGTTAATGTAATGTATTTAAATTTATCTCTTTCAATAACATATATAATATACAATGCTCTTTGTTGTCTAAATCCAAGTTATTAGGGGAGACATGCATAACATTCAGAAATATATAGCCAAGTGATATTTAAAGATGATATATTAGAATATCCTCTTTATTATGATCTTGAGAAATATTTAAGTTTGATAATTTCAAGTATTTGCAACATCCTATCATAACATCTTTTTTTTTTACCACAAATAAGTTTCTTCTCAACAAAAGCCATGCCTATCATAAAAAGTACATAATTCCAATTAAGTATCAGCAATGCTGTTATAGATTTGTAAACTAGCAACTAACGTGAACACCAGGGGACATCCCTAATGAAATACGCAGTTGCTGAAGAAACCAACAATTTTTACATATAATACTGCTCGGTTAAGTTACAGTGTTACAGGTACTATGCTCCATCTTTTGATGCTATTACTCTGGTACTAATTCAAATTAGATGTTACAATTTCAATTAAAAAAAATATGCATAAACAAAAAGATGTTAAGAATTTATCTTTAAGAAGCTTTACAATAAAATTTAACTTGCTGTACAAAACATTTTTCATATAAATTTATATTAAAAATAATTACTGAAAGTCGTTAAGGTCTTAAAACTGGTACAATATTTATTATTCCCATCAATATTTACCTTCTGCTAATCGGATTACTTACAGCTTTTTTCCCATTAATCATGAATACTTTTGCGATAAATATTGCATCCAGTAAATATCAAATCTAAAGCTGATGTTTAATAACTGAAGTAAGCAGCATAGTTACAGGGCAGCTGGAGGATATTACTGTACTTCATGATACAGAGATTAAGCAACACAACTAAAAAATCACTGGTGCCCACTCAATTATCTTTTGAATAAAATTTCATGTTAATAGGACTTGTTGGACCATTTGAATGTTTTTAAGGATTCTGACAAGTACAATTTCACTAAAAATGGAACCCAAACCAAAACCTTCTTATACTTTCAGCAGCTTGTAAATATTTACAATGCATGAGAAAATCTTGTACATCCAATATACTTATATGCCTAAAAATTAGTTTAATGATGTATATGTCGTGTTCTAATAAAAAAAAAAAAAAAATTCATAAAAGGTTCCGTTTCCTAGTAATATTAATTTACAAGCATATCCTAAATAATCAACAGCAGTAAGAAAAAACTAAGTGTTTTCTAGGTTAAAATAAGAAAAACTTGCATATAACAAAGTATAACTTAGGTAAATAAGCTTAATTGGAGATTTTGTTATATAAACATGCATACTATAAATCACATTATCATCTCGTCACAAAGCAAAATATGTTATGAAAATTGTAAAATTCATTTAATAGTTTTATTAAAAACAATGAGACTAAGTTAAGTCTCAAGTATCACTGAAAGAATATTGTTACAACTGTAAAACAGCATTTGGTTTACTTCAATCACATGTTTGTAGTAAACAAAACACTGTGCTGCTGCTAACATGGAGTCTTCAACCTCAAATTTTTGAGTTAAATTTGCTAAAATGGGTACCTCATAGATTTTTACAAAATTATGTTGATTGTAAGTAAAAGGTCTAAAAAACATAATTCAGTAATAAAAATAGTGGAACACGACTTATTAAAAATATTTTTTTACAATTTTATAAATGTAAACAAATAAAAACGTTTATCTGTTCACATGAACTGTTCATAAAATAATAAATTTTATGAAACTTAGAATACAAGTTAACAACAAAAACTAAGGTAATTGATCACTCCTTTCACCCCAAATACTAAATCTGTATTTTTCCATTACAAAAAGGGCTAAAAACTGAAAAATTAATCAAAATTTATGACTAAGTAACACAAATACAAAAGAGAGAACGCATCAGGTTATTTCGGCGATAACACTTTCAAATACACAATTAAAACATTCTTAATTCCAAAAATTAATCATCAGGAATTAGCAATAGTAATTTTAATTGAAATATATTAAGTAAAATAGATTTACTTTACCTGATGCATGTTTCAAATCGCAGTCAACTATTCAGCGAGCAACTAGCTTTTACCCAGAATAAAAATTTATTCCCTCGCATAAACGCAACAAAAGTTAATAAAATTGTAATTTAATGAAATTTTAGTTCAGAAAAGAACACTGTAATCATAAATAAGCCGATAGTTAAGTTTCACTTTTTTCTCATCTTCTTCGGACGGCTGCCATTTTGCCAACTTTCTTCTCGTGTTCGATCGCTATCACAAAACATCAATTCACTAAATAAAAATTGGTTTCACAACTGAACTAATTCAGGATAACAAAAATATATCACATGCTAAACAAAAATACTTCACATATTTTGAAAATTGATTTTAATAATAGGTAAAATATAGACAGCAATTGCTAACACTGCAGAAAGAGAGACCATACAAAGGTCAGCCATCTTTGGTGTCTCCTTCCTCTGACTAACTACCCACAATGCAACGCGCGTATTACGTGACACATTTGAAAGTTGTTTTCGCTCAAAATAACGCTCATGCTCAGTTTAGAAGGTACAGGGTTACCATTAAAAAAAAACAATTTTATTTTTAATAATAATAAAAATTTATTATTCAAATATTATTACATCATTGTCAAACAAATTCGGTTGTTACAAAGAAACCGATAGTAATATAAGGTCGTACATGCAGTGAAAAAACTGTAAAATTACAATATATATCTTTAATGAAATAATTTTAAATAAATTTAAATTAATATTAATTACAAATAATAAAAAAAACTTTGACCTGTAAAAGAAATATGATCATACACGATAAAAACTGAAGACTTCAAAATCTGAAAAGGAAGTAACAAACGCATCTTAAAATTTTAGCTAATAGTACGATGATTTTGTAATATAATCACGGGTGTTGGCAATACTTCAACACGCAATAAGAATAAAAAATGTCGACGACGGAAATTTCTAAATATATTTTATTGTTCCAAAAACTTCATAGTTTTTTTTCTGGAAAAGAATACAGTATCAGAAGAGTGGTTGAATTCAAACCATAGAATAAAATGAGGTCCAAATATTACAACCATTCCTACATCAAGCATCTAACAATGTTCCAATTAATCAATAACTTTGTATTGAAGGCTATTTCACAATTTCAATTCATTTTCATGGGCTTGACTTAAGAAAAAAAATAATATAAAAATTGTGTAGACATTTGACACATCCTCACAAATAAAAAATTGTAAACTCCTCCTTAGTTCCCTAAAATTTTTTGAATCTGTTGAATTTGAGAAACATATGTTAAATATTACCACCACATCTACATACACACACATATATGATCCATTGCCAACACATCTTTCTTTCTCCTTATAAATTTTACAGTTACTACTGTGATAACAGCTAACAAAAATATTCTGTATCTGCACGATATGCTTTAATCTTTAATAATAACCACAAGAGCATTACTAGGGCGGGGCTGTATCATATTTCTGATGCATAACAAAAAAACTGCCCACTCAATCTTTGCAAATGCAATGAACTTCAAACATTATAAAATGATCATAGGTAGCCTACCACAAAATTAGCAAAAATAAAATAACCTAATATTGCACAACTGATAAAAATAAATTTAAGCAAACTTTAGAAAAATGATTGCCTCAACAGCTAACTCCCATTAGTAACTTTTGAGCTTTTCCCATAATATATGTAAGGTTGGAAAATTAATTATGACAAATGTAACAGGAATAAAGCAATATTATCTATTTTCTACAACAGCAAGCTTTATGCAGTTATTAAATGATTATCAGCTTGCGTAGCTAGCAGTACATCCAATAGCTTCAACTAACCTAACTTCTTTTAGTTCTGTATCGTGTTCTGAGGTTGTAAATATTTGGTATTTAATCATTAATAAGATACATATACTTAACTACTACAATGAATCTACATAAATACAAACAAGAAAGAGAATGTAAAATCATTAATAGGTTACATATTGAAATTTCAGTTATCTGAATTTCTAATGCAATAAAATTTTTTGAACTGAACAAAAATCTGCATATGCTTCTAGCCAGCAAACACTAATTTTGCCAATAAACAGATTGTTTAACTTTATGTACAAAGACTTCACAGGCCCTATAACCAGAATCAAAGAATCCATAGTGCAAATTGCAAAGCAATACTAATGTAGAAAAAAGATAATTTCCCTTAAATTATTATTATTAACTAATAACACGGTGCTAATCGCCAACAAACAATATAAACAAAAATTTCCATATGCTTCAAACCACTAAATTCTCGTTTTACAGATAGAAACATTGATCAAATAAAACTTCACAAGCCCTACAACCGAATCACGAATCCATAGTGCAAATACACTAGTGTTCCTAACTTAGCATATACATTTATTCCTTAGGGTTTCTTCCTATACAGGAAATTGGAGTACAGGGACAAAGCAAATAACGTTAATTTACACTTTCAAAATTCATAAATCCTTATATAATGACATTTTATGTTGAATGAATGTGCAATTGCATTACATGTGAAATGCAATGTATGTTACCTAAATTTTATTTCATTACTGGGTTCACTCATTTCTAATTAAAAGTAGCTAACAACAAAAAGAGTCAAAAGAACATAGTCATAATAACAAATTATGATATGTAGAAAACAATTAATGCTGTTTTTTAAATAGTACAAAAAATCTGGTCAACATTTGAACTTCTCTGTGGAATAGAGATGTTAAATGAATGTCAAGAAATAAATTTCATAAACAGCTCACAATATACTTTGGTGTAAATAATATGACTAAAAAGTAAATGACTGAAAGATGTATTAAGAAAATATTTCTGAGTAACTTCTGGATCAAACAGAAACAAAAATATATACAATCTTAAATAAGACTTTGTACATTATAAGGAGACGCCAGTGAAAGCAAGAGTATCAAAGAACCAAGAGATTTATAAAACAAAAGCATATCCATTATGTAGAAGGATAAAGTTCCTACATAAGAACTTACATTGAGAATAGCTTTAACAAATGACAAGTCTGGGTGATGTTCCACGGAAAAAAAATATGAGTTTCATTAACAAAATTAAATCAGTTTAAAAAAAATTATACTTGAATTACCTTAACACACAACATTAATGGGGGGAAAAAAGTATAGGCAAAGGTAAAAAGTAATTTTAGTGACATGCCTTATCTTATTTCGTAACTCTAGATCTAAATTTATTAATATTCCATAAGTAGATCCTACTAAATGGTTAAAAAATAAATATATATAAACACACATTTCATATTTTAGTATAGGAGTGGATTAAATTTATATATGTATGTTCTTAAGTGATCCAAAATCTAATAAAGTACTTATGTGGCATCAATAATCAAATAAAAATCTAAACATCTACTAGTGCCCAGAAGGGGGATTGTATCAAAACTTGTATATCATAAAATATAATGGGTCATATAAAAGGTATATTTGCAAAGGAAATTTTAGAGCTAAGATTCGCAGGTTGTATTTTAAATATTAAAACTGCATTTGACAAGAGATGTCCAAGATACTTATTTTCATTTTATTTCACATCAAGTTGTACATGTAAATAAAAATCTGCAAGTTGTACAAACAAGTTGTATTTACATGCTGTAGCATGTAAATACAACTTTGTGATAGTGTATGCATGTAAATATAATGTTTGTGATAAAACATTAGATACTTATAAGATAATTCAGATCATGAAAGTGCTAAAAAACTGCAATTAAAATTTCTGGGAATAGGATTTAATTAACAGAATCTTTTTCCCTGAACACCGTGATTATTATTTGCTAAGACCAAAGGCCAGAATTTCTTCACAAAAGATATTTTGTGATTTTATAATTTTTAATTGTGGCAGTTAGCAACAACTATTATATTACAAAATCTGGTGTTATAAATACGACTTGATGGAAAAGAAATCTTCTAATGTAAAATAATATTCTTAAAAGAAAATTGACAAATGTGATTAATTAGAATTCCAATTTTCAGAAATATAGGCGCCTACCTAAAAACTAAATTTTTTTGTTTGAATATAATAAATACTTTTTAATCTAACTGGAAAACGAATACACATTTTTTAGAAAGAAAATATTTTAATTATATATAAATAATTAAAGGAAGATTTTTTAATGTTTTGGCAATTCATTAAAAACAGTAATGGGAGCAATATAAGGCACTTTCTTATAAACAAAGCATTGTGTCGAGTTACATGATATATCAGTTCTGTTGCAAATCCGTTAGGTAAAGGTGAAATTTTTTTTAAGAACTCATTTTTTATCAAAGATTACACATTTACAAATATAAGCCTACATGATTCATACTTGGACAAACAATATAATTTGACAACCCACTATGTATCTTAAAGCTCATTCTAAATTTCTGAACAAGTCCCAAGAGACTATAGACATCAACAGCTTTGGTTATTTTGTCCTATAAGAATGGAAATTTGTAGTGTACAAAAAATGCCATGCCTGACCAGGATTATAACCCAAGACCTCTGAATGAAAGGCTGAGATGCTGCCACTACCACAGAGATTGGCATAACACATTTTAAAAAGGAAAATATGCAAGCACAGTACATATTCAATCATCATGACTTATAGTAAAAATACTATTACCATTAATGGAAATTCTATCCTATTCTCATGATTTTATTTATATTTAAGTTCAATGATTCAATCCAGCTACTGAATGTTTTTTTTTAACTGTTATTGTAGAATTTTCTAGGCTTTGAAAAAAATTATTTTCAGATAAAGGCAGAGTCGAGTTTGTGAATAGGCTTATAATGAATGGTTCAAGATTTTCAAAGAAGTCATTCATCAATAAATAAGAAAAGCAAGAGACCGAGGATGAGACACTCTACATTAATATCTAAAGTGAGGATCTAAATTTTATATGTATTTAATTTTATGAATTTGTTTAACAAACTGTAAATGATTATAGTTCTAATAAAAATATACAGCAAATTTGTGATGGTAGATAATTAATAATATGCAGATTTAACAATTTTACCTAACCAATTTTAAAATGGAAATCATCTGGGTAATAAATTTATACAGAGTACCTCATGCAACATACATCCCTCAACTGAAAAAAAAAATTATTTTTAATTTGTAGTCTCCACCTATTTATATTCAGAAAACTAAGGCAGAAAACTAAGTGCACAGAAAGCAGGACTACATAAAGTTTGCATTTTTGAAGTTTAAGTTAACATATTACTGAAAAATTAAATATAATTAAATAACGAGTAATAACCTGATTCACTGACAATATGAAAAATTTACTGTAAATTTTAAATTGCAGCACACATTTTATTTCAGTAAAGGAATAAGGGGGGGGGGAGGAATGGAGTTTAAATTGAACCAAGATATTTATGTACATATTTTTACAACTTAAAAACTGCCAAGAAATCATTAATTTAACTTAATTTGCTTTGATGTTTCTATATTATTTTGAAATCCTTTTTGATCATCACCCTTTTCATGCGGCTTTTAGTAAATTTGGCAATTTACATCACCCTTTTCATGCAGCTTTTAGTAAATTTGGCAATTTAATGTCATTCATGAATACACAAAGCAAAAGTGTAAAAGTAATGGTTTTCATCAAATTTTGTTCTCTAATTGATGTTTAATTCTACAATAGTCTCTATTAAAGTAAACTAATCTCTAGTAAAAACATCCCTTTTTTATCTAAGCTTTAATGTGTAGATAAATATTTGCTCAAATGGTTATTAAAAATTGAATTACCATCATGCATTTATTTCAATACTATTTCAAGCATTGCATTTTAAATTATTAATAGTGTATTTTGTTACGCCGATCAAGTCAATGTTTTAGCACAGTTTCCTTAATCTTTCCAAATCCAGGTAAATGTTGCACCAGTTCCTAATTTATTTGGAGATTATTAGTACAGACATCCATCCCTGATGTGATATATACATGCTCTATCATTCATTGATCAGAATAAATGATTAATTTTATTTATCATAAACTAATTAATAATCATAATCAGAAAGTAGTTTCTCACAACTTAACACTGCATAACCCGATAAGAAAAATTAAAAAAAGCTAACATGTTTATGGCAGTAGAAATTATTCAAACATTTTTGCTGAAGTTATAGTATACAAACTGTGTATTGCAGCCAACATAAAGAGTTGCTTTGCAGGGAAAAATTTATACGGAATGAATGTAGCTCCTGAAAATAAAAATTGTATTCATTTAACCAATTTCTATCAGCAATCAGAATTTGTAAGAGAATATTACAAAAAATTGTAGAGAAAAAGGAAATATTTATTCTTGAAGTCTCTATTGGAAAGGTATCTTATACAGAACATGAACTGTCTATAAATTATAATGGGAAAAGGTGGTACATTTTTACTGTTTAAAGAGCTATAGAACCTATAAACAGAACTGTTAAATCTAATGTCATTTTCTGGACAGAAAAAAGGATATTATGAATGGCTTCCAAACAAGACAAATAGCATTTCAGTTCGATACTATCATGTTCATTTTCCAAAATTCAGTTCATAAAAATTATTACACACACTTTATGAACTTTATTTATTTTATTATCACTTAAGAAATTTTCGCTTCAAAGCAAAAGTAGGAACTGGATTTTGTAATCTTAAAATATTATTTGAATGAAAACAATTTTATCCTGTAAAACAATATTGTAGCCCTTTACTTATTTTAATACACTACAAGGATTAACAACAACAGCCTTCATATTTCATCTACAAACATTAGGAGCATGTCTTGAAAAAAAATATCCCAAAAATGTTTTCTTTTCTTCACATTGGTACCACCACACAAATGGATACATTTTAAAACAATAAATGGTCAGAGAAAGGATTTGAAATTATAAAAAAAATTCCCTTTTTATAATTAGAAGGAGACTAAAGGGGAGAGAATTCAATCTGGAAATTCAATTACTAAAATGAAGCCTGAGATCAAGCAATGTGCAATTTTAAACCACTATTTCATCTGATACTAAAATATCTTTAAATATCTATAAGTAAATAAGTAATCCATTACATTCTCAAAATCTGAAGTAAAAACACACAAGATTTAACAAGTACAATAATTAATAAATTATAAGTTTTAACCTGAAATTAAAAATGTACTTGCACATTAAAAAATTTAAGTACAAATATAGTATAAATCTTCAATCATCTTTCACCATTTGCAGATTTACCAGTATTGCCTGATAACTGCTGCAATACAACAAATTATTTCATTTATATACAGAGGACAACTGTGAAAATTTATGGGTGATAATATAAACTTGATATAAGTGCCTTAGATCCAGGAAATGAAACTTAAAATTTACAAAAGTTTGAAAAAGAAATGAAAACTAACATTTCTAAAGAAAAGAAAGTTAAGAAGCAAAAAGGATTACTTTTTTCTAAATTAACGGACTATACAATTAACATAACCCAAAAAAGACAAAATGTCATTTACACGCACCAAAGGTAATTTTATTTTAATAACATAGCATAATTGATATTATAAAGGTAATTCAGTTTATTTTAAAGAATTATAATCATAAAAAATTAAAACCCATGCAATTATTAATTGCAGATTTGTTATTAAGACAATATGAATTGGTTATTTAGCTTTTATAGCAGAAGTTTTAACACATCGATTGAGATTGTAACAGTAACCCCAGAAATTAATTGAAATTAAAATTTTGTTTTTACAATAGTTGGAAAGAATTTTATATCACCATAAGAACCTAATATCAGTTCTTAAGATATTAAGGCTTTGAGATGAATTCAAAAGCTTAAGGACAAAAATGAGACCATGGATAAAAAACATTGCAGGATATCAGTTAGAAAAGAAATCTTTAAGAATAGAAATCAAGAGGGGAAATAATTCAGGGTTCAAAAATAAGATATATTTTGGGCATAATCACTACATTTAGTATTGAAAGGAAAAAAAAGCAAGCAGCAAGGAATGCATAAAAAAAAATTGAACTACATATGGAAAAACATATTTCTTAAGGAAATATGTTAACTTTGTTATAAAAACATTTAACTTTTTTATGAAAAACAAATGGATATTAAGTATATATTATACACGTTTAGGTTGTATTTTTATTGCACAACAAAAACACATGAAAATAAAAATACACTAATAAGTAACATCACCACAGGATTGAGATATTGGGAGAGATCATACACATACAAATTAGTTGAGAAGATTTTTAAACATTATACAAATATTATTATCATATTACATAATCAAAGAAAGATTGCTGCGTCTTCTAAGAAACATACACGTTACTGTAGTAACAATAATGCAAGACAACCCCTCCACCCATAGACATACACACCTTCTCATTCTTCCTATTATTGTTTACATTTATAAGTACAAATTTAATTATAAAAAACTTTATTAAAACCAAAAACATAAGAATTACAAATGATCTTACCTTATTCAGAAAAGTCTTGATCTGAAAATCTTAAAAAATTAATTGAACTGGAAATATGTTAAAATTGATTTCCAAATGAAAAAGCAATTACACAAAAGCAGAAGCAATACCAATAATTTTATCGTGAATAAATCATCTTACAACAGGTTAAAAACAAAGCTTATATTTAATATATATCAACTTTGAAGTTGTACGGGTTTACTAAATATCAAAAAGTAACTTTTATTTTTATAATTTCTTCTATACATATATCTTGATTTTATAATTTTTAATTCAGCTTATTTGTCTGCAAAAGGGTAACACTATTATAATAATGACATATAGAAAGTATCCAAACAATAACAGAAGTCAAAAAGTTTTTATTATTAAATAAATTAAAAATAATGATTTATTTATTGAATCATGAAGAACAAATTACTTATTCTTTGTTAAAATTCTTGACCGAGAAAATTAGATAAAGAAATGTGGCTAGAACAAAAAAAAATAATAAATTATGGAAAAATCTAAACATAGCTCTATATACAGGCCTAAAAAACTGCATTGCTGATATCATTAACAAAGATAAATATGAGACAAACTTTTTTCTAAATTAGCAGCAATATTATTGTAGTTCACTATATTGTAACAGGATTTACAATAGCATTTTATTCAGCAAAATTTTATTTTTTACATCGGTGCTAATTTTTTGTTTGTGGTTATTGAACCTTTTGTATATGTTAAGGGATGTGGTGGAATTTTTTAGGATATGCCCCAAATTATCTATTGTAAGAGCTTTTACAAAGGAACATTACCAAATGTAGTTAAGTGTAGTATAGTTATTCGTAGTATAGAAAGGGGAATGATTAAAGTACGCAGGTAAGGCGCTAGATATGCTGCTCTTGTCTGTAAGATTACTCACCGCATTATTCCACCAATTTCTCAGAAATTACTCAATAGGCATATGGCCACGGTTCATTCATTATAAGAGTTGATGAGCTGTGTAAAATTCAATACTTGTGTAACAAAAAAAAATCTAAGTATTGATAATACTTATTTAGGTTATATGGGAATCACGTGAACAGTAGGGGAAAACAGATTGAACTTCAGATTGAATGCAAAAGAGAGCTGAACATAAATACTCAGCAAGCAATGGAATAGTTTTTTTTCTTCTAATGTTGTATTATAAAAAAAAAATATTGCAAAGGGAAAATGTTACAAGAAAGATTTTTATGGACAGTAGGTTAGCTAGGTAAGGACAGTTGGGAGTTTAAAAAAGTTAACTTATATAGATTGTAAAATTATCTATTTTCAATTGCCGTTTCTATCATTAGGCTTACCTCAATTTAAGAATGGGGCAAATGGGAAGTAATCTAATTGATAGTTTAGGTACAATATTGATACACTCTGCAGTAAATTCATATATGCATTATCCATCCAAATCTAAAACTAAAACCAATTTTAATGGACCAAATGAATTATTTAAGAAACTTGTTTAGTCGTCAAAATTTGAATATTAATTTTATTGTAATACGCTGATATGGTTAGCGCTGTGTTTTTAATTTTGGATAATTTTTTTATAATTCTCTAAAAATATTAAGACACTAGTCTGGAGCATTCACAATCCCTGGATTTATTATACATAAACAATGTTTCTTAAAAACAAAATAAATTGAGCAACTTTTTAAACAAACAACTTAAGTAGGCAGCACATGATGTGGGTTTTTATTTAAGCAGACGAGAAAAAAAATTAAGCTTACATTTGAAATAAAATCAACGCAGCAAATTCCACTTTCTCCTTGAATCAATTAAAAATAAGTTTGTATTGTATTATAACCATTACAGAATTGAGATAGTGACTATTAAACCTTTGTTAACCATATCAAAAATTCAATCATGATGTTAGATGTTAAAATCCAAGTGTAAAAAAAATTAGAGATTGCACGTGAGTGAGTGAGGGAGCACTCGTGTATTTTTAAATGTGCATGCTGCCCGTTTAGGTTAGGCTAGTAGAATGGGAAGAGCAGTCCCCTGGAGGAAGGACATGTCTGTTCACAAGCAGAGGGGGGGGGGTTTTTGCCACGCCCTAATGATCCCAGAGCACCTCGATGGGGGTCTTCATTGCAGGGGCCCAAACTGGAGGGGCAGTAGGTTAAATCTGCTACCACAACATCCAGGGCTGGCTGATTATATGCTGAAAGGAGATTCCAGCTGCCCCCGGAAGTTGCGAGGAGGTTTAATCGGTAGAGGGTAGAGGTTACACCTTGTACATAAATAACATCTTGCGGAACCTACTTAGCTGTTTGCTAGCCCAGGACAGTAGTGTCCTGGGTCAAGTCCGACACATCCCCATCAAGACCACGTGGGATATATGTAAAAGTATTCCTCAACCTCACCGGGGAAAAAAATTAGGATCTTTACAGTTCTTGCCAAATTTAAAAAAGCACTAAAGCTATCTGATTAACACCACACAAACAAGGTACGTAGAATTACATTTGCAGAAGTTTTCATAATACTTCAAAAATCAATGAAATAGTTTGTACATAATCAGACTTAAATTTTCCTACATCTTGCACAAAAAAAGTCCACTTCTATGAGGATTGATAAAAAAAAAAAATACCCAAGTTTTAATTTGCCTAGCTATATCAAACTATCACAATTTTTTTGTTCTGTTGGTATACTCGTTCCTTGAGTGTGTTCAGATGGTAGCCATATTGAATTTTCACTTTGTTGAATAGATTACACATGTTGTGATGTATACCCATGCAATTTTTAATTTGTGAAAAACCGGAACAAAGAATTTGTATTAAAATTTTGCTTTAAGAATGAAATATGTACCAGCACATAAAAAAAAATGATTATGGACAATCACTGAATCACTATCAGAGTCGATAAGGATTACTACCTGAAGTTCTACGGCCTTTTGCATGAAATCATCTGGGATTTCGGGTGAAACAATTCACCATGATAATACACTTATTTTTTAACCTCCGGAACCACCATTAAGGTATATCTTCAGAGAATGAGATGAATAAATTGTAGCGTGTGTGAAAAATGCCATGCCTGACCGGGATTCGAACCAGGGACCTCCGGATGAAAGGCCGAGAAGCTACCACTTGCACCACGGAGGCCAGCATTATAATAAACCAGCACACACTAAACTGCCTGTTGGACAAAATTAAGTTATTTCAACCTTAGTTATAACCGAAAATGACCCACTGCAACTTCTTTCTACTTACAAAGCTGAAAGGATCATAAAAAAAAGATTCATGTTTTGCCAACACTAAAAGATAGACAGAATCTCTTAAGGAGCTAAACACCATATCAGAAATTGCATTTCACGAGCACTTGAAGATTGGAAAAAGCACTGGCACAAATTATTATATCTAAAAAGGAGTAGTTTGAAGGTGACAAATAAATGCTGATTAATAATTAAAAGATTTTTAGAGAAGTACTAAAATTCTGGAATTTTATGAAACCTCATATACTTTACACAATTTTCACAAAAATTTCTATCACATAAATTACCAATATTGGTAAATTTTTATTCAAAAAGAAGTTCACTCGTTCTTTTAAATAAAAGTAATAACTTTCATTTACTTGAGATATTTTAAATTGCAATCCCACAATACACTCACGATTTAGGAAACTGTGTTGGGGAGAAAGAACAAAATATGTCAAAAAATGGAAAGGCCACATATTATTTTTAGCCTTTATATGGATGGAATTACTTTTCTGAAAAATTTTCAGGACAACATAAATTAATTTGTAAATAACACAATCTTATACTTTTTTGTATACATGATATTTTAACACATATTTAAGCTTCAAAAAAATTGATGCAATGATGAAAACAAAAATTAAGCAGCCAAATTACTTTCACTTTTTCCTGCAGACTATTTCTTCCCTGTACATGAAAAACTACCTTGATGTTTACAATATGACAACTGAAAAATGGAAAGGAAGGATAAATAAAAATACTTGAGCTTTATAGAATTCAATAAAGTGCTGATTATAAACAAATTTTCTCCAGAAAAACTATAATGCTGTTAATTGGTAATGTTTTGATTTACAGTGTTATGTCTTTAATCAAAGAAAAATAAACACTACAATGGATTGCTTTTTTTTTCTACACAGATTGTATAATTTAACTACAAATGATAACCAGAGAATTGCACACACAATACTCAAATTCTTACAGAATCCGGGTTCTAACAAACAGAAAATCATTGTTTTATTTATTTATATTATCTTCAGGTGCATTATTTTGTACAACAGACATGAAAATATACCATGATGAAACTGGAGCAAAAGTAAATAAATTTATTAAGAAAATTGGTCCTTGTATTTATGTGCAAGTAAAATCTTAAAATGAAAACTACTGCTCTAAAATTTACAAACTGTGTAAATAGACACATTAAAATAACATTAATAAAGCAACACACATTCACACAATCATAGTTAGATACTACAAAATATATATTTCTTTTTGAAGAAATTGTAGATATTATCTAAAACAAAAACAGTACCCAACAACTTTGCACCATTAATTTCAAGAAAACTCACAAAGCATAAAATTACTTAACAATATGCACAAATTAAACTTTTAAGTATTAATAGCATCTGCAAGCAACTACTGCAGAAGGAAACATAAAAACTTACAAATCCATAATTTATATGCATTTGTGCTAATCAAAGAAAAATTATTTATTTAAAAAAAAATCAAAATTATTAAATTATTTTTTTAGTAAACCATTTTCTGTTCATACTTTTTATAAGTTTCAAATGAGAATGTAAAAGATGTTAACCAATTTAGCTATCACTACAGAAAATTACTCATTTTTTGCTTAACTGATTTTATTCTAATTTTTCACACCTGGATTGGTTTATTATATTAGTGTATATATATATATATATATATTGTTTTTCTTTTTTGAAATAATGAAGGATAGTACATTTAAAAGAAATAAACAGAATACATATTTTTTACATTTATTAAATCAAGAAATTATTTCTTTAAAAACAGAATTTTGAATATAACACTTAATACTACTTTCACATTACAGTTTTTTTTTAATATAAAAAAAATTATCTACATACGATTACAGTGACTTAGGCCGTCGAGGACGTGGAGGGTTGTCACTTACAGGAGTTGTGTCCGATATTGAAATAATATTTAATCCTCCCATCTGCAGCCCTTTAATGGCAGACTGTAAAGAAACAATAATAAAATGATTAATACACAAATGGACAATTACAAATATATTTCTATAAATAGTGTTTCTTTGATCTAATAGCACACTTCAGGAATACATTTTGCAAGTAAAAAAAAAAACTCAGAAATTACATCTACTAACATCTTATCTCAGATTTACTACATAAATTTCCAAGAAAATAATTTAAAAATCATAAATGGAAAATAATTTATTTCCAAAAATTCTTTTATTAATATATTAAATTTTTAATTTTAATCCGTAACATTTATTCTGTTAAGTATTAATAAATCACATACATTGATTAATAAATGGACTGCCAATATGATTGGTAACCACGGACAGTACAGTTTTTTTTTTTAAACCTTCGGGACCACCGTTAGGTATCTCATCAGATGATGGGATGAATGATTTATAGCGAAATGAATGATTTTGTTTGAAAATACCATGCTTGACCAGGATTTGAACTCAAGACAGTCCAGATTGTGCAAAATGTTGTCATTTTACTACATGATAACTGAAATTTGAATAATAGCAATCAAAATTTAAAATATTATGTTTATATACAGTCTATGTTTATTACAGTCATGGTCACGCAAGTTTTTACTACCATTAATGCATTAAAAATAATCTACAAGGATTTCTCACTTTGGGAGTTTGGTTCAATTAACTTATTTGGCAGTTAATAACTACAACAGTTGGGGGGAGAGGTTATTTAAAATAAACCCTGAAACATATGCTTATATACACTAATTTTATGCTAGGCTACTGCTCTATGTTTTAATACCCAAACTACAATCTCAAAACAAATTTTATTATAAAAAAAACTCAACACACTTGCATTAATCAAATTATGTTTATGAAATAAATTTTACCTTAAATATAAAATTGTGACTCAGTTTATCATATATGAAACATAATACTTCAAAAATTATTAAGTTATTTTACTAGGTAAAGTATTAAGCACTTTTAATTTGAACAGGACACCACCCTTAAAAAAAAACCTCTCTGTGTCTGTGCAATTTTAACACATGTAAAGTTAAGGCAAAGTAGCAGCCATTAAAAAATCATTCATTAATAAATATATCGTTTACAATTACTCTAGTTATAGAAATGCATCTATTGCAAACATTAAAAAAAAAAAGAGCTACTTCATTGCCTGCAAATAACAATGAGCATAAGTCTCTTTTTCTTTCCTTCATAGATGCAGTACGTTAAGTTGTAAGCCATTTTAATTGAGGCCAGCATTTAGCAATTAAGAAAATGAAGCACTGATGCTTCCATTCAGAGCACTATTTAGGGGGAAATGATGCCTAAATAAAGCAGGTTTATAAAGAAAATTCTCATGTCAGATGATGTCTGACCATATCTTTAAACTTAAGAGAAAGTAATAATTTGTCTATTACAAGTGCCTTGCTCACCGTCAATGCAGTTAGAATAAATTCTCAAAACATACACGCTTATGATGTGAAACTTCTTAAGAAAATTCTCATACTTTCATAGTAAGGTATCATGTTGGCAACATCACCCTTACACAACATGACTGATTATAGATAACTTTTATTACAATGTGTTAACTTTGCCCGCCTCCATGGTGCAAGTGGTAGCATTTTGGCCTTGCATCCGGGTTCAAATCCCAGCCAAGCATGGAATTTTCACACACACTACAAAACATTCATCTCATCCTCAATACCTAACGGTCCAAGAGGTAAAAAAAAAGTTGCTAAAAGCAGTTTGTCATTTACAATTTGTGAACCAAAATATGGAGGTATGTCAAACACTAAGTGCTATCTTAATAAACATGCCAAACTTTATGCCAATTTAATAAACTAATTTATATTTATTTTAAAAATTCAGTCTTTTTTATGTTTTGGAACTGGAGGATCAAAACACACACACACACAAAATAACACAGTTTAACATTGTATTTTTATACATGGTTTTATTATACATTAGTCCTTTAGATTTCACTTACCAAAAAGTACTCTGACTAAAAATAGTTTCAAGAAACCTCCTCTCTTGGCTTTTTATCTTTAAAATTGACTGAAATATGGTAGTTTAAAAAGGCTTGGGGATTTCCACAGCCTCTTGTGAGGTGTAATGTGTAAAGCTTATTTTTTAATTGAAGCAACTAATAAAAAAAAATCTCACCCAGAGCTACACAAAAAAAAAGCAAAGATTCTGTAAAACTAAGTAGAAGTTTCTTTAAGATTAAACACCTCATTCAAAAGTCAATAATTAAAGTACCCTGCTCCTTTTTTAAAATGAAAAAGATCCAGTTTCATAATGCCGTTAAGTTTTCTATTTTATCATAGAGACCAGTCAAAATCAAATTACGTTTTATGTTTACCTTTCTTTCCTGCAAATTTCTTTGTAAAATCCACTTTTTAATTTATTTAAAAATTATTTATTCCAAAAATTAAATTAAAATTGACCATTAATATATTGAAAAACAGAGCCCTGATCTATGGCAACGCGTAAGTCTGATCAAGGATTAAAAAAAAATCATAGTATTGAATGACAATTCATTTTTCCAAGTGTATGTCTGCACATAGTTAATCATGTTTTTCATTAAAAATAAAAATAAGATATTTATTTTTTTATTCATTTACTTTAAATTGAGAAAATTTTTAGGATTGAAAAGTTTTCTAATATTTCCTTAATTTGAAGGTAGTAGAGATCAATCAAAAGGACAAAGTCATATCAACACACCAATTTTACTTTACCATCTCAGAATTTAATGAAATTTGGCACATAGATAGTTTCTATATAGACTAGGAAAAATGAAAATTTTATTACATTATACCCACAGTTCTGAAAATATGGCTAAGCAAAGTTTTCAGAAATTGCTTAAAAATGCACAATGCTGAATTCTTCAAGTATAATAGCTTACAAACATGGAAATGGTGTCATTTTGTATATCTGTAAATTACTTTTTATATGACATATAAAATGCTATAAGTTGGTCATGAAAAATATTTCTGCTATCTCAAACTAAAATGTTAATTTCAAAATTCAAAAAAGAAGATAAATAGCCAACATTGCTGTTAATCTACTAAGTTAGAAAATGGGAGGGGATATGGGTTCACTGATAAAATAATTTACAATAAAATTAGCGCGAGCTTTAACAAGTTAAGACAAGAACCATCCTTCACCACCCAGTCAGTCTTTACCAACTGTCAGTCTTTAGTTGAAGTCAGTGCTGTTCAGTTACAAGAAGTGGTATCTCGTCCCTGTGTTATGAGTTGAAAATATTCATTTTGTATGCAGCTTACAAAGTCTGTTTTACTAACTATTTTGTTGCTGTACTGCACACTTTATTTTTACAATTATGCACTAGTTAGTAAAATAAAAAAGCCAATGTTAATAAAAAAAAAAAAAAAAAAAAAAAAATGGCAAAATAATTTTTTTTACAAGGCAGCAGGTTTCAATTTACTAAAAAAAAAGCAGTGCCATTAATAAGAATTAGAAAGAGGCTAAGAAATGTTACAGATTGGATGAACAGTTTGTATACCGAAATTCCAAAAATTGCTAAGATTTGTGATTTATAAAGAAAGAAAATATCAAGCTTAAACAGTGAAAACGTTCCTATGACCTCTACTCAAAGATGAAACACAGCCACTGGTGTCTGATGATCCTAGTTTTAAAGCAGAATCACATGATTAAAACATAATATACTTTACTACAAGAGCTACTAGGTGAATCTCCTATTGATTCTAAAAAAATTAAATCTAAAAGATGTGCTTCAAATAAAGTTAATGACTTTATTAGTCTTTAACTTTATTAAAGTTATAGCAATAACTTTAATATTGGCAATGAAAAAAAAAACTATTAGATCAACAGAAGATTTCTCAAAATATGATATAAAGGAAGATTTAAATGATTCCATTTTACCAAAATTTCAACAAGATATCCAGATTCAAACAGTAGGAACAAGAAGTTGATGATTTTGAACTTGCCTTCCAAGCCCTTACTTGCCCCAGGGGCAAGTAAGGGATATAAGAAAAATCATGCAAGAGTTTAATTCACGTGAAATTATATGGTCCACCAGTAAAAAAGAATATGCTAACAAAAATGAATTTTGGAAATACCTAACCCAAAACCAGGTAAAAAAATTTATCAAAAGTCAAGATCTTTTATGAAAATAATGTAATCAGTAGGGCTATGCCAGGAATAAGGAGTGTTTTAGTCATTAATGAAAGTAGGAATAAAAGCTAAGTTTCCAAAAGACTTCTTTTGTGTAACTTAAAAGAGGCATATGCATTATCAAAAGGAAACTTTCACATACTTCAAGTAGGCTTTTGATGATTAACTGAGCTTAGACCTAAACATTGTGGCTGGATCAAGTGGTACACAAGCTTGTCACATGACACACCTAGATGTGAAATTAATGGTAGAAAATGCTAAATTTAGGGCTATCACCAATGATGGAATTAAAAACCTACAAACATTGCATGGCATAAATGTTATGTAATCCTCCACCAATCGATTGTTTGATGAGCAAACGCTGTACCTTATATCCAGGAGATAAAGAAATTGAGACGTATCTTTGAAAAATAATTATAGGAGAACCGTATTGTGAAAAGCTTAGATTCCGGCAGCAGATATGTTGAGTAGTGTACATTAGAAATGCTACAGAAACCCCTTAGCAGAATTTTTTTATCTTATCTGCATTAAGTTGTCAATATTAATCAGTTAAGATTTTATGCCAACAGACCTTATCTATAAACCATGTAAAGTAAAACTTGAACAAATCTGAATGCGCTGCATCAATGAATTTCTCAAAAAAATATTACGTATATTTCCATATTTTATTATGCATATTTGTTCAAGATGAAGCTCAGAGCTATCAATGGGCCAGTGATCAGGCCACAGTTCACCCCTTATGTGGTCTAATTTACAGAACACGATGTAGTCAAACACCTAAACTTTGTAGTCATATCAGACTGTCAAGCACCACAAAATGGCTGTTCACACATCAGAAAAAACTTGCAGATTATTAGACAAAGTATGGAGAGGTCCCAAAAAAAATCTTTAATTTTTCTGATGGGTACCGCACAGTATAACAAGAATTTTTACAACCTGTGCCACTATAAGCAAAATTTTGGCATTGAAGCCAAATTGCACTTTCTGCTACAGCTCAGAATAAAGACCTTGCAAGAGTGTGTAACAGTAAAGAGACCTGCAGCCACAGCTAGTTTGCAATGGTTCTTTGAAAAACAAACCTGACTCCCCATGATTTGTACAAATGGACAGTCATCAATGTATGACTGCATATGGGATAAGAATTACATATAGTACACAAGAAGGCTGAGTTATCAAAGATATTTTTGGAAGATCGTTTTAACGAAGCCTTAACAATAAAAGGAACCACACAATTATACCAGTTGCTGGAACCCTAAAGAAGTAGATATGAAAATGTTTTCAGAAGCTATTAGCTCTTCTCACGTATCTGTTTCAAGGCCAACAAACTGAAATTAGGAGACTGCAGTAGTTACAAAACAGTTGTCTATGATGAAATTGATGGCTTGCTTACATAATGGAAAAAACAAAAAGCTAAGTGAAGTTACATTCCTGCAACCCCGAAGATCATTAAAATCAATTTACCAAAAATGACCTGATGTTTTGTAGGAATCTTTCACAGATGTCTTATATACTGTAGATCTGACAACTCCAACAAAAAGTTACATTCTATCTGAGGATGAAATTTTGTAAATCAATGAAGCACTAACCAGTTACTTTTGACAGTTACAGTTGTAGTAGGCGTAATTGTGTTTTAAACTTGAGCTATGTGAATATAATTACAAAGATTGAACGTAAATAATTCTAATACTTTTTTTAGACTTTGATTTAATATTATTATACAGTATTTAGTTTTCTATTGATTATATAAAAGTTGGAATTTGTCATAAAGTCAATTGTTTAACATTAATGTAGCCTCTATTAACCATAATTTTATTAAAAATTTGGAGTACGAGTTTTTTCCAAAATTTGAAATTACAATTTCTTTTTGGAATAAAAGTATTTTTCATGACAACCTTTATTTACCAGCCTCCGTGGTGCGAGTGGTAGTGTCTCGGCCTTTCATCTGGAGGGCACCGGGTTCAAGTCCCGGTCAGGCATGGCATTTTCACACCAGCTACAAATAATTCATCTCATCCTCTGAAGATATACCTTAACAATGGTTCCAGAGATAAAAAAAAAAAAACCTATAGCATGATTAGTCATAAAAAGGAATTTAAAAAGCTCAATATGACACCATTCCCATGTTTTTAACTTAATTAGAAAACGAGTTAATATTTTTAAAATTTGCCATCAAGTAATTTTGTAAGCCATATCTGAAAAATTGTCCACAGCCACATCTTCAGAATGAGAGCATATAATATAATAAAATTTGGAATTTTTTTTAGTCTATATGGGAATTACCTATGTCCCAAATTTCATTAAATTCAGAGAGGGTGAGGGGAACAAAGTAATAAAATTGTGTTCATCTGTCATGGAATGACCCCCCCCCCCAAAAAAAACAAATTAGGGACAAGTGAAAGCCTTGTAATTTTTTTTTATGTTTAAAATAACATTCTTTTTTTTCTTACAAGGCTTTTTTTATTTGAAAGGGAAAAAATGGGGAAAATTGTTTTTGAATTAAAGAGAATAGTTAAGTCAATCATAAAAGGCTGCTCCAAAAAAGGTTTTGGCAAGAATGTAATATTTTCAGAATAAAATATGTGGATTATGTAAGACTTATAGTTTCAAATTATTAGAAAACCCCCATTTTTGATATCTTAAAAAAAAATTACATCTATATGGGGACTTTTTAAGTTTTTTAAATTACATGCCATAACATTACCCATTTGTCCCTATTTAGTTTCTTATTACAACACTATTTGATACTAACTGCAATATAACTACTGATCAGATATCTCAAGGAAACTGTTAATCCACAATATTATTTATTTAAGTCCTGGACAAACTGAATGAGCAAGGAAATAGCAATCTATCCCCTACTCTGTGTGTAGATTTCCAAACTAGAGTTAATATTACATTTTTGCCACACTGACCAGAAATGCAAAGTTTATAAAATTAACTGAATAAAGAATGTTCCCTACAAGCTGTTAGAAGGTGTCAGTCAAGATTTTATCTATGGGAACTATATTGGCACATGAACAAACTTACCCAAAGGAGGGACAGATAAAAAAAAGTAGACATTTAAATGTGGTAGAATTATTTTAGTAGTATAATGCAAAATACCATCAGTAAATGTTTAATAAAAATTTATTTTATAACTCCCATTATACTAGATTTTTTTAAAATAACTATTATGTCTCAAACAAAAGCTTTGAAGCTTGTATATGCAATATGGAAACGATTTTAGTAGTCAGTGAAAAATTCCATGCCTAACCAGGATTCGAACTCCAGACCTCCTGATGAAAGGTAGACACAACCACTCTATCGGAGATCAGCAAATTGTTATAGACAACAGAATTTAGAAGTGCCATCTAGGCAGCTTTAATGTTTTAGCAGATTCTTCAGCACTACTATTTAACAGTACAAAATATGAGACTGTTAAGAATGACTTTATATAAATCATAATCATCAACTTAGGCTGATCAACACAACACACCTTAACGCAAAATTTATGGTAATACTAAGCACAATAAAGCAATCATCTCTCTTAGCAAAAATCCTAAGATTGGTATAAAAAAAATTTGATGTTAGCAGAAAATGATGGCCAATAATGGAGTATGTCAGAGCTGTGGTTTTATAACTAATGGATATCACGATTACTCTAAATTAGTATACAGATTAAAAACTTATCACACAAACAGCAACCCCAAGTGATAAAACATTTATTACAGCTGGTTTTTGTGAAATAAAATTAACAGTAGCAGCCTACAATACTAAAGAAAATTCCCAACTTTTAAATTAAAATCTGATAATTTTTAATATAGCAATCAAATTTATTACAAGCTTTCTTATAATACAGTTTATTAACTATTAACACCTAAATCATTTACAGACTTGAACACTATACAGGGGGATAACTGTTCTCTGGTGGTTGGATTTCAATTAACCATACTTCTCAGGAGTGGTCAATCAGTCTGTTCCAGATGACATGTTTACTGGTACACATTCATACTTAAATTGCTGTGCTAAGTCAGGCCTGGCAAACCAGTAGCAATAATTCCATTTTCCTACACGCATGCACATGCACACACACCTGTTAGTAGCTGGCAAACTGGTTACAGAAATATATACATCATTTTTATATTTGCAAAATAAATTTAAATATAAATCATTTTTGGAATTTAAATTGTTCATAAAAATTAAAATACATTTTCTGTAAAATATAGGAATATTTCCAATTCATGGGATTTGCCTAAATTTTCAATGATTAAAAACAACTGGAAAAGTAAACTTGTTTAGCAGCCAATGGCCAACTTTCCTGTTTAATTTGTTGAAAACAATGACTATTTTGAGCATTTCTAAAAATATTCCAAATATATTTTTAAGATGTTAGATATTCTTTTTTAATTTCATATAGAAATGTAATAAATAAAATTAATCAACAAAATACTAAATTTTAAGTATATTAATGTTTATGGCAAAATAAATACTTTCAATTCAAGTACATTTTGTGTACATAATTTATATCCATAATTTATCAAGTACAATTTATCCCATAATTTTAATGAAATGTACTAGATTGTGGACTACTTAAAGAATGGCAACTGCAGCTAGAAAAATAAGGAAAGTTGAAATTGTAACGTGGTAATACAGGAAACCAATAACATTATGACTAAGGCTTGACATAAGAATGGATTAATTTCTACAAAATATCAATCCTATTATTTAATATATATTTTTAAAAATACATTCAATGTATTCTAAGAAGCCCATGATAAAATATTTATTCACTAATAAAATGTGAAGACAATAGTCAAGACTTTCTACACTGCTTTGAGAAATGGATAAAAATGACTCAGAACAAACAGTCCTAAACATTTGCCAAATCCAATCTGTTAATTTTTTTTATTGCTTTAAATCTTCAATGTAATGAAATTCACCAATGAAAATTTTTAAATTATTGAACACGAGTTCAATAATAAAGTACCAACATATTGAGTTCAATTAAGTCATATAAAAAACATTTATCTGACCATCTGATTAAAGAAGAGTGAGGAGGGCTAAAGGTGAGGTTAACAGTTCAGTCAAGGTGATCTTATTTAAAAAATGAATACAATAATATTTCAAAATTAATGTTCTTGGCTCAAAATTTCCAGGTTAAAATAATTTTACAAGTTTCACGTTACAATTTACAGAATTCTACTGAAAAAAAAAAAAAAATTACAAGTTATAGTCAACCATAAATGAATCTGTTAAAACAGAGTAAATTTATTTGATTTTTAACTAGTAAGTCAATGTTTTCCTTAGATCAGATCAGATCATATCAGAACCGATGATGAAATTTGGGATGACTAATAACATTTTGTCAAAACTATTATCATAATTACAGTACATTACACAAAAAAAAGATACCTACCAGACAAAACCGGTCAGCACAGAAATTATTGTTACTGCATTTTAAACAAGTTTTTTCTTCAAATTTTTCAAACTGGAGGTATATAGTGAAACACAAGGAATGAGGCACCTCATTCAGAAAAAATCTTTATAATTCAGAGAATTAAACATGATTCATGCTTTAATCAATACCTCTCTCTTTTTCTCTTTAGCCGCCGGAACACTGTAAGGTACTACTTTAGGGAATGAAAAGAGGATGATGATATGCATGAATGTAGTAAATGAAGTGTAGTTTTTTACAGTCTCAGGCTGACCATTCCTGAGATATGTGGTTATTAATTGCAACTCGTCTACCAAAGAACACTGATATCCACGATCTAGAATTCAAATCGGAATAAGTAACTTCGAAATCAGTTGATTTTTTATGATTTTAACCACTGGACAAACATGGTGGGATTGTGTACCTTACAGTACTTACTGTCAAATTTTGAACTTCTAACTTTATATATATATATATCATTCAATTCTTATTAGACTAAAAAAGTTGAAAACACAACTTTAACTTCAACCAGATAAAAATTTAAATAAAACTGACAGAAATATCAGGCAAAAATTTAAGCACAGAACCAAGAAAAAAAGAAATTTTCCAAGTGTATAAACAAAAATATCTGACTAGCATTAAATAAATATATTTTAGTCCTTAACCTGACTTTTTTTTTTTCAACATTGTCCAGTATTCAAACACCACTACAGAGTAGAAAAAATAAAGGAAAGGTTTTACAAGACACCTAATTTAAAATGATAAACTAATACTTAACTCCTGATGAGGATTATAGAAAATAATTGAACAGTTATCTACAACATCCTTTATAGTAAATTAACATAACACAACATTAACTATTATTTTTACCATCCCAACCCCCGTAGGGGAAGACACCCACCAAGTGATGATTCTGGGCGCCACACCACCCCTCCCGTTCCTAGCCCAAAAGGGCTTTACCGGGAGTCGTCTGAAAGACCTTTGTACTGATTACATATCTCAGTCATCAGCCA
>JAAAKQ030509004.1:0-19849 GCA_010016005.3 Zanna intricata | reverse complement strand
AGATGAATGAATTGTAGCGTGTGTGAAAAATGCCATGCCTGACCGGGATTCGAACCCGGAATCTCCGGATGAAAGGCTGAAATGCTACCATTCAGCCACGGAGGCCGACGAAAAATGCCATGCCTGACCGGGATTCGAACCTGGGACCTATATGATATATAATATATTTTAATTTAATGTTATATATATTTATGTATATAAAATTATAAGCAGCTGATATTAATTAAACAAAAATTTCTTAACTTTTTCCTTTCCTCTTTTTGTTATTAATTTATTTAAAATTACTTGTTTTTAATAAACATCTAAAAATGCTTAGTACAATATTAATAGATAATCTTTCATTAGCAGTTGTCTCAAATGATAAAATGCACAAATGTTTACATATATTTTATTTATTATATTCAAATAATAATGCTAAAAAAGGGAATAATAATTACCTACAATGAATTTTTATTTACAAAAATGCTCAAATATGGCCAATGTTTACTTCCAGGCATGCCTATATACACGTTTCAATTTTTGTACAAATAAACAGCATTTATAGATTCAGTTGTTATTTTTTCAATTCATCCAGGGTATAAGGATTGTTCTTGTAAAAGATCCTTTGTTCTCTTCATAAATAAAAATCTCTAGATGTAAGATCTAGGGATACCGGTGGCCTTATGCGCTTTGAAATAAGCCTTTCCCTTAAAACTTCACGCAGGAACCTTCGTGAAACATTGACATAGCGCGCTTTTATTTAGAAACACAAATATATTTAAAGTTTAAAATAAGATAGACATTTTCTAACAATAAATCAATTGATTTAGAAATTAAAAAGAAATTTATTATTAAAGATATTTTTGTAGTTTATAGTATTTTCTAAGAAAAAAAAATACGAATTCAATACTAGCGAACAGAACAGAGAAATAATAGAATCTTTAGAAATGTGTTATTGCTGGATAATGTTTAAAATTGAACTACTATTGAAAAAAGAAAGAAAAAAGAAATGGGAAATGGGAAACTTACAAGATGAATTAAAAAAAAAAGTAATTGTCAATTGAAGCTGAAAAGGAAATGTTTTGACGTTGCATTCATGTACCGTTAGTAAATTAAATAATATAAAGAATTGTACTTAGTGAATCGGGAAAAATATTTTCACTTCAAAAAAAAATAATTTATATGTTTTTACTTGTATAACAAAATTGTAGGCTTATCAGGAAATAAAAAGGAATAAAAAAAAATGTATTAACGAATCAAACAACTAAAGATAGATAGAATAACTTTATTTCAAATTTTTCTCTACAATTATTCTTAGTATAAAGTTTTTATTTTGATTATCTTTCGTTTTAACTGAGTGAAAATTTTCCGATAAATTGGGAAATATGTTTTAAGTATTGACCTGTTAAAATCTAGCACAGTTTTTACAATTTTTTTAATTTTTTTTATTTAAACTTTTATACAGTTTTCTTGATGAAAAACGTTTTTGTTTTCTTTTTCAAAATAAATTGAAAATTTAATTTTACAAAGAGAAGTATAATACTGCTCGGAATTTTCTCTAATAAGTTTCTTTGAAACTTCTATGTGTATATATATATATATATATATATACATATATATATTCTCAAATTAGGAATTTTTCCTCATTCTCAAAGACTGTTGATTCGTTTGAAATTTTTTTGTATTTTAAATATAGAAAGTTTTTTTTTTTTTACTTTAATATTTTCAAACGCTTACCATTTTTTTGCTTGAAATAATCTGTAATTTTATAAATTAATTTTTTAACCACCTTTGAGAAGATTTAAATGAAATGTCTATATCAAACAATTTATTTATTTTTTTAATTATAAATATATGTCACTAAATTGTAATTTATTTGAATGTAATAATATTTCCGTTACGTTGAAACCATATGACATTTAAATTGAACTATTAATAATATAATTTCGTATGCAAAATATGTACATTTATTTTCACGGTAATCCATCATGTAGAAGACAGACATTCTCAACCTTTACCAAAACCACTTATAACCCCCTTCCTTTACTATAAATGACTTCCTATGAAATAAACCCTGCATCATTACTAACATAATATCCTGGCCGTTTTCCAATGCGTTGTATTGTATATTAGGAGAAGCGTTGTACAGACGAGAAACTTCATGAGTTAGTATTTATTTATGTATAAACAATACGAAATTCATAAAATAACGTATATTATTTCGTTGGAATATCTTCTTTCATCTGAATATATATACACATATTTTTCTTTTATGGAAAAAATTATAGTTACTAAAAAATTAATAATATTATTGTTATCTATCAACTATTTTGGCTGGTGATTTGTATAAAAAAAAAAGTATTAATTGTCTGACTTTATATGATTCTAATTTTAAAAATATTTTGAAATACGTCACGATAGAAAGAAAGTATTATATCCTCACCGTTCAAAAGAGATTTTATTTTTAAAGTTCCCCTGCTATCAAAGCAATTATAAAAACAAGACTAAAGTAATTCATATCTCAGCCGAGTCCAAAAATATGAGAATATCTATTAAAAAAAAACAAGGTAGAACAAGATTCTAGCTTTAATATATATATATTTTTTCTTTTCCTTCGACCTCTTGGGGCCGGGACCGTATTCCAAGGGAAACTCAAAGGTGGCTATTCACCCTGGACATCTTCCTAAAATTATTATTTTATTATTATTAATAATAATATAATATAATTTTTAATTATAATTATTATTATAAAATTATTATTTTGTTTTTTTTTAACCTCCGGAACTACCGTTAAGATATATCTTCAGAGGATGAGATGAATGAATTGTAGCGTGTGTGAAAAATGTCATGCCTGACCAGGATGAAAGGCCGCCGAGACGCTACCACTCGCACCACGAAGGCGGCATCTTCCTCCAACTTGTTTCGAATGATCATAACCACCACTATAGACAAAGCTTGCCACGATCATTCGGTTTAAAGCATAATCCCAATGATTTCTCTGAGGTAAACACCCTGAATCCTCTCTTGCATGCTTCCCTATGTTGTATGAACCGATCGCACATGAACACCGTATGTTCCGCGGTGTCCATCTCTCCATAGTAATTGCAATCCGCGGAGGGTCTCAGCGTCGGCGGGAAAAGTATGACTTGAAATATCCGTGACCGATAAGGAACTAGATCAACTCGTTTACGTCAACTTCTTTACATTTTAAGGTACAAGGTTCTTTATTGTAAGGTACAAAAAGTAGAAAAATATCATTCAATTAAATTGGAGTTTCCTAATGTATTTATATACAATAAATATGTATTGTATTGGGCTATTTTACTCCATTCTTCTTAGAATTAGAATTTTTTAAACTTCTGATAATAAATTTTACGCATTTATTCGTAATTTAACAACGTTTTTGCATTAAAAACGTAAAAAAAAATGTATTTTTTAGAGAAGTTTTTCTGTTTTAGTCGGATATTATTATAACTGCTGGAGATATGGTGTTGAAGTCTATTTTATTCAATCCTTATGGTTTGAAAGTCATAAAAACCATCATTTTTAGCCCTTAGTTTAGGTTCCTAAAATTTCAGTATGATATTACTTCATTCTTTGCTCAGGAATCAAGGCGAAATTTTTAGCTATCTGTAATTTATTACCGAAGGTCTCCAAATCCACGTTTATGTGAATTTTGTTCACTATTTTTCCTACAAAAATGAGATCAGAATGCACCGGTAATACCACGTATCACTCTGTTTATATATGTACAGAGTGTTTCACGAAGAAAAGGAAAAAGTTTCAGGACATGTTCTACTGGTGAAAATAATGAAACAGTCTATAAACATACGTCTGGAAACACCTTTGTTTTCGAGTTACGGCTAGCGATAGATTTTACCCGGATTTCAGCTCTCCTAATGAAATGAAACCTTGCTGTAATTTTGGTTTGGACGTAAATTAAGGAGTAAAATTGGTCGTTTATTATGTAATTTGAGCTTGGAAATAGGATAAAACAGGTCTCAGAAATGTAAATTCAGTAGTTTTTAAGACATCTGATGTAAAACACAAAATTCAGTGTCAAAAAGTAAGTTTTTTTTTTTTTAAGTTTTTAGTACAATAATTTTTTAAATGACTAATAAATATATAATAATATTTAGTAACAAAACCTTTACAGAATTTATTGATGAAAAAATTTATGTTAAATATAGCCAATAAAAAATAAATAAAAGCTATTAAAAATCAATTTTAATTGAAGCAAAACACTAAAAATAGACAGAAAATCGTATTATATTGTACCTCTATCTCTCTCTCTCTTTATCTGTTTATCCGGAACCACCGTAAGGTATTACTTCAGAGAATGAATGAGGATGATGTGAATGAATGTAGTCTTGTACAATCTCAGGTCGACCACTCCCGAGAAGGTAGTTAATTGAAACTCAACCACTAAAGAACACCGGTATCCATGATCTAGTATTCAAATCCGTATAAAAATGTTTATCTTTACTAGGACTGTTTGAACCTTAGAACTCTTGACTTCGATATCAGCTGGTTTGCGATGTCGCGTTAACCACTAGACCAATCCGGTGGGTTATTATATTGTACCTAATAAACATTATTCCTAACATAACAGAACAAAAAAAATAAAATACTGAAATAATAAATGGTAACAGAATAAGAAACCTCAGTTACAGTAGTTTTTTTAAATTTTCTTCTTCCAATTTTCAACATTTACAATTTACACAGCTATCTGTGCCTGATGTAAAATATTACCAGTGGTTTTTCCGTACCATCTCAAGATTTTTTATAATAATTTTCAGTGGTATTTCGTATTTTAATGAGTAACTCTTGTTTAGTATTAACTTTTTATTGTATACTATCGTTTTCATATGGCCTCAAATGATGTAATATAATAGTGGTTAAGTCAGGTGATGGTGGTGGCTAATCGATTGGTTCAACACTTCCAGTTTAAGAAATTAGCATCCAAGAGATTTCTAGCTTCTAAAGAAAAATGTGGCGTTGCATCATCTTGCTGGAAAATCATTTGCAATCTAATTTGTAAAGGTACATCCTACAAAAGAGCCGGCAAATTATTTTTCAAGAAATGAATGTATGCATCTCCCGTAAGGTTTAATTGAAAACAAATTGTCCTAGAATTTTGTCGTAAATAATGCTTCACCAAGCATTTATGTGAAATCTGTGTTCGAATCTAGTTTCCACATTACCATGTGGATTGTTTTCGTTCCGTAAATTACTATTTTTAGAATTAATATTTTTTTAGACTATTTTTAGAAGTCTTCGGTTTTTCGTAAAAGTGGCTTCATCAATAAATAAAAATGAATTTATCTTATCAGCGTTGTCTAGGATCCAATGGATAAAAGTTTAACTGCTGTGGTAATCTGTTGGACGCAAATTTTGAACCTTTGCAGGCGGAAAGGATAAAGATTTTCTTTTAGTCGGATGCGCCATACTTTGTTTTTAGAAAAACCAGTGTGATATGAGATTGGCCTCGTACTAGTACTTGGGCAAAGTTTCTTCCTTTCTTTGTGGTACACTTTGTACATGTGTAGTTCAATGAACTACACATTTTTGTTCCAAAAATGGAAATTTTTATTCACTTTTGGAAATTTTTGTTCCAAAAGTGGAAAATTTTGGCACAAAAATTTTCAAAACTACTGCATCAATTTAATTGAAATTTTTATACGCTGTAATATTGTATTGAGGTTGTGCATGTAACAATTTGATAAAAATTGGTTGAATCATTCTTGAGTACGATCAATTTAAGGTCGAAAAAATGAACGGGTTAAATTAGAGACGTGTTTCGTTACGATGATGCGAGCTGGAATTTCTTTTTTTACGGTATTTATTGTTAACAGTATTAAACCAAATTTAAAAAAAAAGTTTATTAAAATATTAAACCAAATTAAGTAAAGTTGGTCTTTTTGCGCAGAGCTTCGTAAGATTTTTCTTTTGTCATTTTTGATCCTTAGTTGCAATCTTGTCCTAATTAGATTATTCGGTTATATTACTTTATCACTTTGGTTTTGTATTTCAGCAATTTTACTTAGAGGTGATAATTAACCCTTTCTCACCTTCTCGGTTATTGTTTTGCTTGTGTTATCTTTAGCATAAAATTACAGATTTTTATGAAATTTTGTGTGTTATACGATAAGTCGTTGATGACACTTAATTTTTTTTAAAATTCGGTCTAAGAGATGGGGAGATACGTTTACTGTAGGTCCTGTATGAAAAAAAGTAATAAGTTTAAATCTTTTATATTTAAGAAGTAAATAATTTAAAACTGTAACAAAACATTTTGTTTTATACTTAAATCTACTTATTGTGTTAATATTCTTTATTCTTTTTCTTCTTGGAAAAGAAGATTGTTTTCATTCTGACTGTCAGATGAGTTTTATAAAGGCATTCATCTCTTTGCTTGGAAGATTCAGTAAGTATCTATATTGTGCAAAATGACAGGTATAATCAACTTAATAATGAATGGTATTGTATATTTTTTTTTTCAAGTCAAAGCAAATAAGGAACAACACTAATGAAATTTATACTTGTAGATTTAATATAAAATATAATTTTATTATTAAGTCAAGCTTAGTTTTATATTAAAGTAAACATATTCATAAACTTTAGATGTTAATTAGAATATACATGACTGTTTTTAAACATGACAGTTTTAAATAATCGCTTAAAATCATTTTATTAACTACTACAAAATATTCAAAGAATATTCATTCAGTTTGAATACGAAACAGTTATTCAGTTGAAAATTTTAAGATAAATTTTTTTTTATTTATTGTTTATACCAGACTTTTTTATGATTTTTAAAATGAAGTTTTTTTTTTTAGTGTGAATAGATATATGTTTTTGTTTCTACTGTATGTTCATGACAGTTCGACAGGTTATAAATCTATTTTAGCCGATTTTATATTAGAATTACACTCATTCCTATCTCTGTATAATTTTAGGCCTGTCATCTGAGAGCCCAACTTGTTTGTTGTTAAGTATTGGATGAAATTTCCTTTTCTCTATAATTTTATTGATAAAAATATATTATTGTAAATATGGTAATATTAAAATTTAAATAAAAAGCTTTAACACATTAATATCAACAATATATTATTTCTTTATTGAATTATGCACTATAATAAAAAAAAAAAATTGAATCGTGTGTGTAACTTTAGATAAATATATATTCTTTAAATAGTGCTAAAATATAGGCTGCTGATATTAAAGCGTGGAAACGACTTCTTATTTCAAAACTGAGGGATATTAGAAGTAGAAACAAGTGCGGATCTACATATTTACAGAATTAATACTTATTAAAATGTTTTAATATATAAATATTTAAATTTTTTAATGTTGCTATCTTGAATTACCCACATTGTATATATATTTTTTTTTTTAAATAGGAAATTTAAATTTTAAAAATAATTTTAACATTTTTTTTTTTAATTTAATTTTTTTTCACCTCCGGGATCACGTTAGGTATTACTTCAGAGAATGAGATGAATGATTTGTAGCGTGTGAAAAAATTCCTCCATGCCTGACGGGAATTTAAACATGGGACCTCTGGAAAATTGAAATTAAAAGTGAAATTGCAATTAAATTAGATTAAATTGAAATTTAAATAGTACAAACTTACCGGGCTATTCTGTTTATTAACTCGTCATCCCAGATTAGTTGTTTCATCAGCTGATTTTCCAAATCAAAGGTTTTGAATTTCAAACCTTAGTAAAAAGCTATTTTGTTTTTATACGAATTTAAATACTAAACAGTGTATATCAGTGTATTTTGATGGTTAGGTTAAATTGACTTTGTCTTAGGAGTGATCGGCCTGATTCCCTAATTTATATGTCATACATATCATTCTCATATCTTTGAGGGGGGGGGGTTTCTTAATGTTCACTAGCTAAACAGATTGCAGTGTGCACATCAGGAAAAAAATTATATTAAAAAAATGTGTACAAAACAAAACCTGTAAATATTGACGACATGAAAGACGTATAATTAATGAATCTGTGTGTATATCATGAAACATAATACAAGTAATATAATCGAATAATACTTAACGTTCGAGCATTTTGAATAGAGCAAAGCATTTTGCAGTATTTCTTGTAGAATAATTTTCTTTCAAATTTATTGTATTACGTTATTATTGTTATTATGTTATTACAACCGCGAATTTCCGATTTTTTAAACTTTGATTGCTTATAACTAACTCATAAACAAAGGCATTATTGAGAAACGGTTTTTATAGTTTTTCATTAAATTTTTACATTAAAATCATGTATCATATGTCCGCCTCCCTGTTTAAAAAAAAAGTTTGATACAAACTGCAGGATTCAATATGGCGGAAAAATTTCAAAACACCATAAAGCAGTAATTTTTTAACAGTGTAGATTCATACTTGTGCCGGCTTCCGTGACGCGAGTGGTAGCGTCTCAGCCTTTCATCCGGAGGTCCCCGGTTCGAATCCCGGTCAGGTATAGCATTTTTCACACACAGTACAATTTATTCATCTTATCCTTTGAAGATATTCTTAACTGTGGTTTTAGTTAAACAAAAAAAAAGTCCATAATTGTATCTACCTCCTAGAATACCTCAGTTTTGAAATAGAAAATTATCTCCACATTTTAATAAAATAAATCCATTATGAAATTTTTTTTTACCTCCGGAACCACAATTAAGTATATCTTCAGAGAATGATATGAATGAATTGTAGTGTGTGTGAAAAATGCCATGCCTGACTGGGATTCGAACCCGGGACCTCCGGATGAAAGGTCGAGACGCTACCACTAGCGCCATGGAGGCTGGCCGTTAATTATGAAATTAACCAATCTGTTCTGCCTGTAACGTATGAACAAAAGTAATGAAAATGAAAGTATGTTCAATTTACAGTCTTATGTTCATTTTTTACAGTCTTATTAAAGGAATCCTCGATTTTTAACAGATTCTTTGAAAAAAAAAAATCGAATTTAAATTTCTTCAAAATGATAACAGACTGATATAGAAATTTTTAATGTATTCTCATGATTCCATTTTCTGAGGTATTTCATAAAGTTTATTTTCTTAGGTAAAGATAATTATGACTGCATTAACCTTAAACAAATCAGTAGACCTACATTATAATTCGTAATCTTACTTACGTAGATAACTATTTTCATCTCAAGTATCCATTATTTTATTTAGATTTAAAAATTCATTTAGTAAATAATTCTAATGATTTAAATAATATAAAACTTGAGGCTAAATCTTCATCATCTTAAAATGCGTTTTATTTTAAAAAAGAAAATAATTTTGTTATTTGAAACAGTTGCAAAATATTTATAGAATTATATATTATCTGTTCACTTAAAAATTTCTGTAATATTTTTCTTTGTAAGAATAAATTTTAGAATAGTTAATTTCACTACAAAAAACAAGCAGTTGAAGTTAAATACTTTCCAACTAGTTTTCAGACATATTATTAGATGAGTTAAAAGAAATTAATTTTAAACACCATCTAAGAATTATACAGAAATTTTATCAGCCTATCAGCCATACATAATGAGTTTTATTTATGGATATCCTTCACAACTGTTAATGAACGAAATTTTATCTAATTAGTAATATTGAACTATGAATTTTTAGAGTAATTTAATTTGATTTTTAATTTAAAAATACTAGTAATAAATCAGTAAAAATATAAGTGTTCGTTAAAAATTATATAAAAATATATATTTATATACTTGTGTCTTTTACATAGATCTAAAAAAAAAAAACATAATTCCTTTTATTACTTTTCAGATAATATTTTTAAAAAAAGTTTGGCTTTTTTTCTGCAGTAACTTTACTGTTAAATGGTGGCAAGCAAACAAATCGATTTCTAACAGGAACATTGCCAGGCTGATACCATTTCTCAGTTGCCTGCATAAATTCTGACTGTCTGCTTATTTACTACACTAGGATTCCTATTCCCGCCCATTCCTTTCGTCCAAGTGAATATTTTTTAACCTCAGTTAATTTTAGAATATAGAAGTTTGAATTATATTTGATCTTTGCTTTATATTTTTCCGTTGTTTGAACTAGAAAAGTTTTGGTTTTTTTTTTCATTTTTCAAGAAAAATTTTAAGTTTTATTTAATTTAAATTAATTAGGTTCAGTCTTGTATCATGATTAAAATTTTTTTAAATGTAATTATTTATCTCATTTTTTCATTTTTTTTTTTTAATAGAAAATTAAAATATTAATCTAGTGATAAGTAAATATTATAGATTGAAGTACATATAAGTTACTTTAATTTTAAATTAAAACTATGGTGACTACTTTCTAGACTCTTACGGTGTGGATAAAGTGCTTTTCAAATTCCGATGTATTCTTCCCTTTGCATGCCTTACATCGTTGTTTCGTTTCAAAGAATGTGAAATTTGAACAAATTGATTTGTTTTTCTAGTTTTCTGCTAAAATGAATCAAATTTTGGTACAAAAAACGGATCTTTACATTATAGACATAACTAATATAAAACAAAAATAAAAATTAATTTAATGAATTTCAACAAGTAATCTTGTTTAGTTGTCTGTATCTATCACTACAGACCGTTTATAATTTAAGTTTGAAATCCTTAGTGTATTTATTTTATCTCATAGTTGAAGGACATCAATAAAATCGTAGATGAAGACATTTTATAACTTTCAGTTTTAACAAATGTAGAAATTTTAACTAAGTTTATAGGGAAGAAACTTTACATTTTGAAATTAACTCTTAAAAAATTTTGAAATAATAAAATTTAAGACGGTATGAAACACAATGTTTACAAATTATTTTAGATTGGTTTTTATTTTTGATTAATTTTGAATTATCAAATTGTCGTTTGCGAGTCAGTCAAGAAGGTAATAATTAAAAAATTATACAATTTAAATACTGTTCAGTGCTATTAACCGGCTAATATTTCTAAATTAGTTTGGGGTTGCTGAAACACCAAAAAAAATTAGCCTACTGGGGTTTTGTGAGATTTCTGAAAGAGACAAATTAACTACGAAACCTCTAGTTCTATTGGAAGAAATAATTGAAAATTTATCGTGAAAATGGATTATTAAGTGGTTTTTTCATTCAGCTTAATTTTCTGCTAATAAATCCATCAAAAATATCTTTTTATACGTACTTCATTTTTTTTCTTCTTTTTTTTTAGGAAAACAATTCTGTTTGTCTTTAACATTTATTTTTTTATTAGTCTTTTTTATCTAACTTCGATTCATGACTGTAATAACCTTCATTTGATCGTATTTAGATAACTTTTTCCAGGACACGAACCTTGAAGGTTTTGGATATATTTGCATGTTTTGATATGTCGAGGCTAGTGTGACTGTATGTGAAGTTAGTTAAACTGTAAAGATTACATTGTTATTAATTGTTATCTAATTGATTACATACTTCTAATACATATATATTATTACTTATATAAAATGGTTCCGGAGGCTAAACAGAAATATATATATATTTCCGATAAAATGGTGCGTTTTATAAATGTAATGATATATTAAATGAATTTTTTGAGTTTATATTTTACATTAAAATTTATTTTCTATTTATCAGAAAAGTAAAAAAATGAAGAATATATACTATAACATATGGAAACCATTATACACATAAATATTTATTTCCTTATAAAAGTTTCATTTCCGGGAATAAAAAAACAAAATAAATAATGCTTGGTCTACATAAAAATATTTTTTTTTTATTGCCAGATGTAGCCTAGACACTTTTTGATGGATGGATTTTATCACTTACGAGATTCCTTGACGTTATTCTTCCTGTCTTTTTACACGAAGTTTTCTTGCATTAATAATCTCGGCTGACAGCTGTTGATCTTTAGTATTAGATTATTATAATTTACCTAAAACACTTTATTGTATAAATATAACTGTAATTGTTTAGAACGTATAAAAGGAATCTCATGTATGTTTTCTGTTTATACTCATATTATATCGTTTTTGGCATAAGCAGAATTTGACAGGCTGACATGTTGAGAGTTCCATGTGACACATATGTTACGTTTTTTATCACACTACATAAATTATGTTTAAAAACATAAAATATTGAGATATTACGTTTTTTTTTTTTTTTTTAAATTATATTTGTTTAATTTTATATTTTAACTAACATTTAAAAATTTCACGTTAAAACAGATAAAATATGTTAGAAATTTTATGTTATTAGTAAAATATTTTTGAAAATTTCATTGTGGTTTTATATATATATATATAACTATATCACTTATATCACTACTTATACCTTATCTTACCTTATCACTTATCAACTTATATCACTATATACAGTACTCGTATAGTGAATTTTTACTAGTGAAAACAATAAGCCACTCCCCCGTCGTTAAAATGAGATGTGGATGATATGTATGACATGTAAATGAGGTGTAATCTTGTACAGACTTAAGCCGACCATTCCTGAGAAGTGTAACTAATTGAAACCCAAGGACTAAAGTATATAGGTATTCACTATATAGTATTCAGATCCGTTTAAAAGCAGTTTTTACTACGATTTGAAACTCAGAATCTTCGATCTCGAAAAACAGGTCTTAAACAACTGACTTTCAAAGAGTATGATGGGCTATTGACGTTACACTAAATGATCATTTCAGTATTATAAAGAATAAATGATTAGTCTTTTTTTTTAATCTTAATAAATATAATCAAGTATAAAGTTAATAGTAATATAATTTTATACAAAAATATAATATAGTTTTAATTATACTTTTTTTAACTGATAGTTGTTTATACTTCTTTTTGTTTATACTTGATTTCTCTTTAATATATTGTACCTATCTCGCTTTATTTCTCTCCATGTTTTCTCCATTTTGTGTTTTTTTTATTTATTTAGTAAAGGTATGCACTTAAAGATTGAAATAATTAATGAAATTTTGTATACCCAAAATATCTTTTACAGCCGGCCTCCATGGCGCGAGTGGTAGCGTTTCGGCCTTTCATCCGGAGGTCCCAGGTCCCGGTCAGGCATGGCATTTTCACACAAGCTACAAAGCATTCATCTCCATCCTCTGATGAAATACTTAACGGTGGTCCAGGAAGCTAAAATAAAATAAAAAATAAAAATCTTTTACAAAATAAAAATATTTTGAAAATTTGCCATCTGAAAATTTTTTACCGTTTTCAATTATTGAATTAAAAATTAATAATAATTTTTATAAAATGTAATCATCATAAATGTATCATTATAAAATCTAATTCAATAAAACTAATTTTTAATTTTAACGGAGCTGTTATTGATTAAATTATTTAAATGGCTACCATTTTGGAATCTTCAAAGGTAAATTTTTCAAAGTTATTTATTTTTTAGTAGATGGTGTTAGGCACTTGTATAACAGATTTAATTAAAGTATCTCAATCCGTTTTTAGGATAAAAACTTTTATTGAAAGAATAACATAAGATGGCTGACAGGAAAAATTATGCAAGAAAGGCATTTGTTCATTTAAATCTTTTTCCTTATTTTGATGTCCTGAATCAGTCAATTAAACTTGGTCAATACCTTCGGAGACACAATGTATATTATATTAAAAAGGTATTTGTATACCCTGAATATCCAAGGAACATTTTAATTTCATTTTAAAAAATTTAACTTTATCTTTGAAGGGCTTTTCATACAGACTGAATTAAGTAATTTTTGTTAAAATTTGGGAAAATTTTAATAAAAGGAAATATTTTGAAATTTTTTTTTAGAAAATAATTTTGACGAAAAAAACTATTTGAAATAAATCACAATTTGCAAAATAAGCTAAGTATAATAATAATTCCTATTGTAATAAATCCTCAAAACATAAATAATGTGATTGTTGTTGAAGAAATCCACCTGGATATATACAATTTAATAATATAAAGTTAGGCGAAATGGGGGACATTCCACAAGGGAACCGGCTTGAACGGTTTATAGTTCAGTTGGATACTTCTACACTCTGAATAATTCTGAAGATGGGTGAGGGTTTTCCTTAGGGAAACCTGTGTATTTTCTCAGGTGGCTCTTTAATATCTGGATGGAAAGCAATTTGTTCCAACGTATAGTTAAATGTATTCATACATTAACCGGATAGAGTGGGGGAGATTATAAAGACACTAAACAAAAAAAAAAAAAATCTGGGAAAGAACAGGGACTAAAATGGTATAAAATAACATTAAATAAGTTCTGGACAATCTCATTTCATTAAAAGGAATATTAATGAAAAAATTTTCTACGAAACATGTTTAAATACAGCAGTTTATTATTATATATTATGTGTTCCCACAATCCTCAATAAATATTAATTTCAGTCGATATTTTTTTTTTCTTAATCAATAAATAAAGCAATATTCGTTGTGTTGGAAATTAAATTCTTAGAATGCTTAGCGTCTTAGATGTACTTCAAATTAACTTCGTAGAATAAAAATTATAAAATAAATTGAAATTCCGTATATATTTTACATGAAATTCATTTTTAAAATATTTTTATAAAATTCATTTAATATTCAAGAGTTTTTATTTGATGCATTAGAAAAATAAAATCGATCTGTATCAATTTTGAATTTAATTAATAAATTTTTTAAGTCATGCCTAGTCAAAATTCTTCATTCTTAAACTTGTATCGTAGGTTAGGTTCATAAAAATCTACATTCAGTTCACAGATTTTTTTACTTGTAAAATATAAAAAATGAAGTTAACGAACCTCTGAAAAATTTTACTTACTTTAATTAAAAGTTATGTTAAACATTTTATTTTAGAAAATTGTTATTTTTTAATGACAAATCGAATTAAATTTATTTTAATAAAAATATTTTAAATTTACATATTAAGGCGTTCAGTCTTTTTTTGTAACCCTTCTTCTGTGGTTTATGTTGTTATTTTCAATTTTACTGTTATTTGATACCATATCTAAAGATTTTATTTTACAGTCAGATAAAATATCTGAATATAATCAATAATATTCTTTAATATAATTCGAACAAATAAGAAAATCAAATAATCTCTTAAAATATTTATTAATTAATATTAAAAAAACACTGAATTATTTTAATATGAAATGTGAATCCTTCTTTTCCAGTTAAAACTGCATTAATTTTATTTGGTATATATATATAATATTTGAACATATATTTTTTAATTCACTGTTCTGAAACATGATATTATAAAAGCCTAGCGTCTTCACTAAGCGATCTTTTTATAAAAAGCCCATCTTATTCAAGACACCTTTTATTATACTTAACAATTTTTCTATCTAGAATTTAAATCAGGGAATTACTGGTAAATACGACATATTTATACTGTTTTCTTGAATGATTTGAAGATAGAAATTATATGTCCAATGGAACAACTTCCTGTGAAAAATTTGATTAGTTCAGTCAACGAATTAATTTTACTGATCCAGAATGTTTAAGATATTTAATGATTTGTTCAGTAGATGAATTTGTTGATCCAAAATGTTAAGATATTTAGTAGTATTTATCATTCCATCAATTGCAATTAGCCCTTCTGATCCAGTACGATTGAAAAAATCCCCAAATCTTTCATGGTGATTTGTATTCCATACATATGTTTCACTGATTTCCAGGACTTCCTTGAACTGAAACAATATCTAGAATTTTTTCAATTCTATCTTCATAAAACAGAATTTTTATTTTATTTCCAACAGAAAATTTTTAATGTCATTACACAGCCGTTTTTTTATAATATCTTCCTTTTTTTCTTCCAACTTCCAAAAAAATCCTCGTAGAACAGTAGAAGTATCCAGTAATAACATCTTCAGGTGCTATCTCTCTAGAAGTCTTTGCTTATTTTGTAAGAAATCCTGTTACACCGTTAAAAATATTTTTACACCACAACGAAGAAATATTTAAATGAATAAAAAAAAAATTACTAAGATTGATGTGTTGTGTGAAACTAAACCTATTATATACGTTTCAGACAACCACTTATTATACCCATACAACTGCATTCTGAAACCAATAAATTAGGATAAAAAAATCCTGATTTTTATGTTTGACGTGCAATAAATGTTTGTTATAATAAACACATAAAACTTTTAAGCAGAACTTGTAGAAAAAAAGAACAAAAACTAAAAAGAACAACAAAAGCAGTCAAAGCTTACCAAGAAATGTGTTGAAAATGAAGGCTCATTTTTACAGCCTTGAAAAACTAAAAAGAACAACAAAAACAGTCAAAAGCTTACCAAGAAATGTGTTGAAAAGACAGGCTCACTTTTGAACATTTATTATAAACTGGTTCTTTTGTTTAGTGTATCGGGCTCAATTACGTTAGCCTCTCAGTTTTGATATTAGGTTTATTGTTTGTTTGTTTGGTCTCGGCGCTGCGTGTTGGACTCATTCTGCCGTCGGGTAGGTAATTTTCATTTCAATCGGATGGTCTTGTTTAAGGCCTGATTAATATCTGTAGGATCCGTTTAAGAATAGTACACCGACAGGAATGTCACATGTGGCGTTCGCATGGGTTACATGCTGACTGAGGCAAGATGAAATATGTCTTGAGGACTTAAAGATAACCTCTAGTAAGGCCCTTAGGGCTAGGTATGGAGTGGGTGATATGGCGATTGGATCCGTCACGAAGGGTGTCTTCCCCTTTGGAGTCAGGATGCATCAGGCTCAAAAGTACCTCGGGCTGTTTCTCGATGAGAAATTGTCATTTAAGAATCACCTTCAATACTCGCGAAGAAAGCCTGTAGTGCCTTCTTTGGTGTTCGACGTGTGGTCAATCCCAACTGAAGTTTAAACTTCAAAAAAACATGAGTATTCTGTATAAGAGTATCTTCCTGAGTATTATGATATTTGCGGCGCCCATGTGGGCTGGTAGGTTTAATTCTAAAAGTTATCGGGAGATATTATTAAGGACTAAAGCTCTATATTATTAACGGTAGCAATTGGTTACTCTCTCGAGTTCCCCCCCCCCAAGGAATTTTAACCCATGCCACGAAGACTTACAGAATGGAGTACATGCATCACTTTATTAATAAGTCCGTGAGAACCCCAGCTCTGGTCTGTAAGCGGTTGGTTACTGTACGACTTCAGTTAGGTACTCTTGGTGATTGCAGGCGTGAACCGATAGATCTGATTTCGTATGAGAGATAGCAGCGTTATTTTGCCAAGAAGTCAAGAGAGTTTAGTTCTGAAAAAATTCAGGAGATAGAACATAGTAACGCCTTCTGACAGACTAGATGGGATATGATAGAAGTTTGGCGTTAAACGCTTGATCTTTTTTCAATTGCTGCAAGTTTACGGGACGCCTCTTGGATATATCTTAATAAATATGTGATGCAGTTTCTTTCTGGCCATACAGCTTTTCGGGACAGACTTCAGAATTTCGGTCTCGTAGACTTGAGTATGTGTCCACAGTGCGGATAATTGGACAATGCGAATCATATCTTTTATCAGTGTTCAAAGTACAAATGGATACGCACGGAGATTATTGGCCGCCTGGATATTATCGGGTCGTAGAGCTTCCTGTCAACTGGATATTCGGGCCAAATGGATGATAATATAAACTTACTTATCATTTACTTAGCAAAACAGAGAATTGTAGAAGGCATTTGTGGGTCCACCTGAGTTTTACCTGTTTTGTTTTTGTTTGTTCGTTTTTAACTTATTCCGGGTAGGTAGCTTCAGTTCCTTCACTTGTTTCAGTCTTTTTTAAGACTTGAGATGTGTTTTGTTCATTAAAGTTCTTAGTTAGTAGTACACCAATGGGAATCTTGCTTGTGACATTCATATCGTATAACTGAGGTTAAGTTTGGAAGATATCATAACTGAGGTATTGATGATGTCCTCCGTTAAAGCCCATAAGGGTTAGATATGGAGAAGGTGGCTTGATGACCCACGCCATCACATGGACGGTGTCTTCCCTTACGGGGTCAGGATATACTGTTTCTAAATAAAATTCGAAATTACTATCTTTACCATTTTATTCAACTTATCTTACATAATTTTTTTTCAGAATTAAATTCTCTACAAGTTTTATTTAAAATTTCTATGTCTTTTACCCATTTAAAAAATTTATTGTACATCACACACAAAAAATAGGATTTTTTAATTCCAATTTATTGGTTTTCACTCTAAATTCCTTAAAAACTACTACAGATACGATGTTTATACGAACTTTTTTTTATTATTTCACGAGTAGAATAGTTTATGAAAGTCCCAGTAAAACTAAGTGGTACACTGTAAATATTCAATAAGTTTTAAGGAAGAGTGTGAATGTAAATGTTTCTATAAAACTGCCTATCAGTTAATTTAATTACAATTATTATTATTATAATACATAGTTTAAAAGGGTATTAAATTTGAATTTTGTCTATTAGGTTAATGCTATATTGTGTTTCTGAATATGTATCATTCAAATGTGTTCTTTTTGTGTGTTTAGCTTAATATTAGGATTATTGTTAATGTTTGTGAATGTAATTTAATTATCAGTTAGTTTAACAAATGTTGACTCTATATTACTATAGAATGTTCATTGTTCTTAGAACCTTTATCTCGTTTGTTCAATATTATACATTGTACAGTTTAGTTTGGGGTATTGTTTGATGATTATTATGTTTTTTATTCCAAAGGCTACATGTATGCAATTTTTTTTAAAAATTATTTGTTAGCTATTTTTTCTTAGTCTTTGTTTAACATTAGTAAAATTTATAATTTTATATTCTGCCTCATAGAAAGCATTAGGGTAATAGAATTTTGTACTGTAAAACAAGTCGCGCGTAACTGTCAAAAAAAAATTTATTTAAAAATATCATATTACTTTTAAAAATATGAATAAATATGATGAAATCTAAAATAAAATGAAAAAATTTACAATTTTATTTTTACGTAAATTATTAACTTTAAAAACAATTTATTATTTAAACATTAATAGTCTGTTTTTGGAATTTATGATAAAAGTGTGTTTTTATGTATCAATGAAAAAAAGTTTGAAACAATTGCTGAGAAAATTGTTCGTAATATTTTTGTAAAAAATTTTTTGTAACAAAAGATGTGATCAGTGTGGCACATAAAACAATACTACATATAGCAACCATACATAATTTGGGGAATTTTTCAGTTATGCAATATGGGTTATCGAACCATTCATTGAGTGAATTATTATTTTTACGTAAATAGGTTCATGGAAAACAGACTAATTACTGTTGGAATTTTATATGCTGTCATATACGTCTAGAAAGATTTGTTTATTTTATCATACATCTAGCAACATAGGGAGCAGTAATAATTTTTATTCATAATAAATTTAATGTAACTATTCCATTACTGTTTGATTTCATAATACTTTTAGAATCATGTAAAACAAAAAATCCTTGAAGTCTTAATTATTTTTAAAAACTATTTTAATTTTTATTACATCATCACGTGACTTGTCCTGATGCAGAGATTCTTTTACCTGTACTCCATTTTCCTCTATTCAGCCAACATTTTAAGATACTAATAGTTCCCATTCCTTTTAGTATGGTCGTATGTAACTGTTATTATTATCTGGTTTCTCTTTTTTACATCTTCTACCGATCTTAGCACTGTATTAATAAATTCGAAAAAAATGACTTTGGAAAAGTCATTGAAAAAATGACTTTTCCTTTTTTAATTGTTCTGATTAACCTTCTTTTATTCTAATTTTGTATATTATTTCATTTTTCATATTTTCTCTCTATTAAATCTTCTTTCATCTCCTTCATGTCCACGCATCAAATGTCTCCAATCTGACATCTTAGTCTAAATCATAAAGCCCACCGGGCTGGTCTAATGGTTAATTATTATTCGACATCGCAAATCAGATGATTTCGAAGTCGAGAGTTCTAAGGTTCAAATCCTAGTAAAGGTAGTTATTTTTATACGGATTTG